>JAOUQV010330443.1:0-11369 GCA_028565295.1 Aspidoras spilotus
TCTTAAGCTCTGCCACTTCTAGCTCTGCTTCCTGTCTCTTAGTCAGTGCCACTGTCTCCAAACCATACAACAAGGCTAGTCTCACTACTCTCTTGTAAACCTTTCCTTTCACTTTTATTATGCAAAATTCAGCAGAATTAACCCCTCCCCCGTACTTTGTTCCTTCCTTCTGCCCTTTCTTCCTTCCTTCCTGTCCAGAATCAGATTGAGCACTGTATTAAATAAGTTGTTAGTTTTGTTTATTGGTGTTGTTGGTGGTTGTTTAAGACGTTCTTTTAGGAAACCCACCACTATTACTGTTTCCACATTCCACAATCAGACTTTCTTTAAGCATAAAGCCTTTTTTTTTATTTTTCTTTCTTTCTTTATTTATTTATTTGATTTACTGTATTATTTGCTCTACTCCTGCAAAAATCGATTATTCTCATAATCTTAGTAATTCTGTCTGACGAGTTTGAGTGTGTTAATGTGTGTTATGAATCCTGTATGAGAAGATAAATGTAAGTTGCTCTAGCCATAAATGTATGTAAATCACATATGTGGTGTGTAGCGTAATCTTTGTCCCTAATAGAAGTGAATATAAGAATGTTGCTTGCGATGCTCTATATTTGGTTCACTGTCTCCTTAGTAACTGTGTTTGATAAAAAGCCTCCATGAAATATGAACATGAAGGAATCAGGATCATTCTCTGTTTGGATTGAGTCGGAATGTAACAATCAGCTCTTGTTAAGAGAGACGGGTATTGTAAGAGTAGTTTGTTTGAATACAGTGTGTTTTTTTTAAATATTGATCAATAAACACTAATGGTTCTTAGGTGTGGGATATGATTTAGTAAGGAAGTAGGAATATAGGTAAATATGCAATTAAATAACTAGTATAAATGTATTTGTAAATAACAGTGGTAGTGCATACAGTGGATACCTCTTCTGATGCCATAAAGTGCACACAGTCCTGTAACTAACACCACACTCACCCACCCCAATTTATTTCAACTTTCAACAAATGCTATAACACATTTCTAAACACATTTTGCATGTATAGAAGAGAGCACACTATTGATTTCCTATTCAGTGCTTAAAGTTAGCTTGGGTTTCTTTATGACCTTGTGGAGTATTGCACTTACCATAATCTTTGTGGTTTAGTACTTCCTGGAGAAGGTAATGCTGGTCTTGTCTTTTTTCCATTGTCAAATTTTCTCCAAATTTGACCCTCATATGAACATGTAGTCTCAAAATGAGGTGTGTTTAGGTAAATTCCTGTTATTACTCTCGGTAATGGAAAACACAGGTGTGCCACTGACTGAAAAAAACCTAGGCTGATGTCTGTCATATGTTCATTGTCAAAACAGGCATGTCCAGTCCAGGTATTTGCACCATTGAAAAAACAATCAGCCAAAGTCGGACCTCGCAGGGCTCTTAAAGGGAATGACAAGTGAGACGAATGTTGACGCATTGCATGTTATGCCAAAAACACACCCATGAATACAGTATTTCCAAGATGTGTTTATCCTGTCCTTACGATAGCAAGGACACATTCACATGCCATAAACTAAGCTTCATGATGTGCTGTTAGCGGCTCACATAAATGTTGATAAAATAGGGCCCAATGTCTAAGAATGTTATGACTGACTGACTGATTTGCTGACTGACTATATGAATTACTTGGTGATTAAGTAGAAAATTAATGACTGACTTAATGAAGTACCAACTTAATAAGGAACTACATTTCTGACTGAGAGTTTGCTTCTTAAGGACTCTGTGAGTCTATACCATCTTTCATGTATGCCTATAATGCATATTTTCTGTGGAGCAGAATGTTAGAAAAGTGTCAGGATTTATTTAACAGAAAGGAGGCACCCAAACATAGTGTGGTGGTGAACAAACAAATAACTAGTGTATGCTAATCCCATTCCAAACTTTAAAATATTTATTTTATTTTTAATTGAATGAACAATTCATTCATTTATTTATTCATTTTTTACGCCTAATCCACACATGGACCAACCGGTATCGACCTGGCAACTTGGGGGACAAGGGAATGAACAACCCCAGACAGGTCACCAATCCATCGTAAGGCACACTCATGCACATACTGTCACAAAAGGGCCACTATAGAGACAAAAATTTACTTAGCATACATGTCTTTGGAATGCTGGAGTTAACCGGAACAAACACATAGAGAACATGTACACTCTACAATGTCTTCCTTCTTCTTTTGGTGTAAGGTGACACTAGGCCCCCATGCCTCCCTCAATTAAACAAAGAATTTCAATATTGTATGTCTTTTATAACATGTATAGTGCAAAGATATTGAAATTAGTGTGTTTTATGCTTATATTATGTAGGAAAATATAAATAGAAATCTTAGCTTATTTTCAGCAAGGTTTTATATCTTAATAGAACAATAGAGTATCTATTATAAGGTTATATCATTTTTCCAATGTGAGGGCAAATTATTTATCTGAACTAAGGAAAAAAAGCCCTTCCTAATCATACTCGATTCATGGTTCCTTCCATTAAAAGAATTATCTACCACAGAGATAAATTGCCTTGTCATAATAATTTCATTTGCATAATGTCATTTCTGGTTCATTTCCGTTGTTACACGTGTTAGTAATTACTGGCAAACCAGACCTACATTTTCAAAAACCAGACATTTTAAATACCAGTGCTTTCTGATTTATTACTTTCTGATAGATGACATTTCTTTTCTGTGATGAGATTAATCCATCACACATACTGTAGGTTCTGTGAGCAGTATGGGGTGGGAGGAAAAATTCGGAAATTGCTTGTGCATCTTATGTTAAGTATGCAGTTCGTACAAGGCTGAGAAACTTTATGAGCAATTATAAAGATGGATCCTTTTATGCTTCTGCTGCAGTTAAAAAGACAGCCTTCTGGGTAGTTACTGTCGCTTGGTGAATATGAACAAGTGATTTACTGATGATGGTTGGACAATGAATCAATCGAAGAATTAAAGATTTTCTTTAAATGATGTAATTTAAAAGTACATTTTATTAGACCTTTGTTTGTTTGTAATATTTATTCAGGAGCTTTTGCTAGTGAAAATTTGCAGAAAACTGTAAAATCATTTCATTGTCATTGCTTTGTGATGTTATCTGCACAGTGCTCAGTGGGATATGGATAAGATGATTGAGCATCCCAATTTCGTCAGCTGCTGCAGCCCCAAGTAGTCAAACTCCTGCTGATAACACTCCTGTTTTTTTCCAGCAGTTTGTTCTCTACCAACTGAGCCATCCAGACCACAAAACAATCATGTTCATAGAGCCTAATAAGGCAAACATAAGCCTTTATTACAACTAACCTAATTAAAATTTAGCTTGTTAAGCTATTAATAAGTTTCTCTTTTAATCTCAAACTGAGTTTATACTTAATTTTAATAAATGTTTCAATTAGTTTTAAGAGTCCTACGTTTTTTTTTTAATTATTTTATTTTCATTTCTTTTTCTATTTTCATTACTTTAACATGAGCCCTGGAAGCAGTCAGCAGATGGCATTAAGATGGCATTGAAAATGCCTTTGTCTATTTTTAAACATGGGTAAACAAACATAATAGCTTGCATTATATATTTTTTTAATTAATTCAATTCACACTTATTTGAAAAGATTTTTTTTTATGTAACATGATCACAAATCAGATTTACAGAAATGAAATTCTGGATACAACCATAGTATTTATATAAGCTTGATATTTGTAATGATTAACTGGGGGCAAGAGTGGCAAAATCCCTAAGATGAACAAGAATAAATCTTGTGAGGATCTGTTCATATGTGTATCCTCAGTAAGAACAGAAATGCAGGGTAGGGTGGATTATGTAGGTCCAGGAAATGGGGTTTTTCTCAGAAGAATCATAATGTATATAGCTTGGAAAGGATGGGAATTCAATGCTATTTAGTCTTTTGAACTTTTTATACTGGAACATTGTCACAAAGCAGTTTTATATAAATGAACATAAAAAAGACATATACATAACAGAGAACGAAATTATTAGGCATGATCATTGTAAATGAATAATTTAGAAACTATGTAATGTGTTAAAGTACAAATTCTGCTATGAGACACAAACATAACTAAATGAGAGATTCAGAAGGAACACAGACATAAGGGCTCCCTGAGACATCCAAACATCCCCGTTTACCAACACTCTTGTGCCCATAACTCTCCAGATCTTTACCGTTAACTTAGAGGAACTGAAGCTTGACTAAACAAATAGGTCTTGAACCTATATTTAGATATTTCTGATCTATTTCTAAGACTGTTCTATATCTGGGGCTTTGTAAGCTAAAGCTCTACCACTTGATGTAACGTTCATTAATCTGGGAACCTGCAAGCAGCCTGCATTTTTTAATACAATAGACAAGGTGGATCATAAAATATTAATGGCTTACTTAGATATTGTGGAGCGAGTCCATTTGAGCTTTATATGTGAGTAGTTTAAGTTTATAGTCAATACAGAATTTAATTGAAAGCTAATAAAGTATAATTAAGACAGGGGTGATGTGATCATATCTTATAATTCTGGTAATATCTCTGACTACAACTTTCTGCACTAATTTGTGTAGAAGTTTGTGTACACACCTGCCAAAGCAGACAAACAATAACAAAGGCATAAATTAATGTTTTAGCATCATGGTGTGTCAGTGTATTTGTTATCTTAGCAATGTTTCTAAGATGAATGAAGGCTGTCTTGGTAATGTTATATACATGAGTTTCAAGCAAAAGACTTAATCTGCAACATTACACAAGATGATACTATTAACAAAATGCTTTAATAGACAAATATATCTTTAGCTTATACTTAAACATTGACGTTCAGACGGAGTTCAGAACATTAATTAAAAAACAGTTACATAACTGATAGACTTTGTAAAAGAAAGATTTGCCACCTGCTGTAACATTCATTAATCTAGGAACCAACAAACAGCCTCCATCTTTAAATTGAACTAGGAGTTATGAGGCTGTCTGCATAAGTCATTTATCACAGTTACACTGTAATGACAGGATATCACAGATTTTACTTGTCTTTGATGCCATTTTGGATTATCAGAAGTACAGTTGTTGAAACTGTACCGTTTAGGAATGTATTATTGTGCAACCTTAAGTTCTTTAAAATCTGCCTTGTATATAATTTGATTTGGTTCAGTTGCTTGATGTTTGTAAAAATGTATTAAAATTAAGAAGATTTATTGAAACAAAAAAAATCCAAAGTGTGTTTAATAAAGTTAGCAATAGTACCAGTTGTAGTTGTAGTAATAGTATCAGTTGTACCTTTAACTCTGACGGAAAACGTATAGTTTGCATTCACTATATTTGCATAAATAGGTCATATTTATGCAAATATAATGAAAATTTTAAAGGGCTCACAAACTTTCAAGAACCACTGTATGTCAGTATAGAAAGCAACATATTACATACTTCTCAGCTGCTAGGTGGCAGTACTGTGATTGATGGCTCCGACCCTCAAAAACAAAAAGCAGGCTTGAATCTCGCGTGTAAATATACATGGAGGATGACCACGGGACCACGGGTTAGTGCTGCTGAGATGTATCTATTGCGATATAAAATTCTACTGTGTCAATATATTTTTCCCAGCTATTTTAGATCGAGAAGCTCTTATGCATCCATTTTGGAGTGTGTGTTTTATTTTTTTTATTTGATGACAAGTCAATGCCAGGCAGTGACAGTCAGATTATATGGAGTTAGCATCTGCATACTACTTTACCATTTCAATCATATGTATAAAAAATATGTATAAAAAATTTAAAAAAAATTTCTTTTAGCAATTTTTTGACACAGATGCCGGTTTGGGCTGTTAAACTTTAAAAACTGTAGTGGTAGGTTCTCTAATTTTACATGGTCTTTTTTAAAATCCATATCCCACTGTTTCTATTGCATAAATTAGACCTTTCGCTGATTTTATGCACATTATGGGTTGTATTTTTATATCATGACAGTTTATCTAAAATTAGATAAAAATATCATATTGCCTTGCTTGCAGTATCGAAATATACGGCAATATATTATATCAGAACCAGAGCAATGTGATAATTCACAGCCTTAATTATCATGAGGTTATTTTGATGAAAGTTTTTTTTATAGTTGTTTTTACAACACATGTAAAGAGTACAATCAAGGTAACCTAAGCCTTGATTAAAGGTATAAACATTAATCCTGCACCCGACCTTCATGTAGGCTTTTTTTTTTTATCAAATCCAGAGAAACAAGGATTTGCATAAGATCACAATTCTTGTGTTTTGTATACAGTATCTTCCTGTCCTGTTATCTCATATCTATAACAAAAGGCTCTAGAGCACCAACAGTGCGCAGACATGGCATTGAGCCTTGCGGACAGTTGTTTTAAGAACATCACTAGATCTTGTTTATTTTATTTACTTTCCCTCTCCCCAAGTAGCACGAATTTTAAAGATTTATGAGCAGAAGAATGGATCGTTGGTTGTTAAAAAGAACAACAAGGGCAGAGGACAGGACACAAAAGCAAATCTGTCCCAGTCTCTCCCAGATCGGAATTCCTATTTAACAAACAACTAAGTAAGAGATGGCTCCAATTATTATTTTCACCTAATAAACTAAGTACAGATGAAACTTGTGTCATTGTATTTTGTTATTGAAATGTTCATTCATTCATTTTCTTCCACTGATAACTCACCCGGCAACTGTGCGCCCAAGAGCAGGAACAACCCTAGACAGAGTGCCAATACATCATAGGGCACATATGCACACATTGACACACATATTCACTTACTAAAGGCCACATTAAAGGGAAAAATTAACCTAGCATGTTTGTCTTAGAGCACCCGGAGAAAACCTGTGTAAACATGGGGAGAACATCTAAACTTGCCATTGCAATTATATTGTTGTATCAGGCAATCACAATCACATGTAGATATAGACATAGTTGATGTGCTATACAGCCATGTCTAAATATTTCAAAAAATGTTAATCTAATGCATGTTGTGCTTATGTTGGGAACTTCAGGGCTCTCATGTCATTGGATTAAAACAGGACATGTCCCATACAATTTTGAACCAAATTTGGATGGGATGGAATAGAGTTTAGGCACAGTCAGGGACATACATATTTTCCAGGAATGTCAGGGGACCCAAGCATTATAATATCTTTAACATTCTTGTACATTTTTCTGTTTATTTCAGTTGACACTTTCCTGATTTCTACCCTGAACAATGCATAACCTATTGTGAGTTTGTGGTTAAAAAAACCATCCTTGCGACCGGAAGGTCCCCTGTTTGATTCCCAGTAATGCCTTGGGCAAGGCACCTAACTTCCAATTGCACTCCGGGCCCTGTGCAGACTGATCTCCGCTCCGGGCACGCATCCTCACTTCACCAGTGTGTGTGTATATATATCTTTTCCACTGCACGGATGCGTTAAATGTGGAGGACAAATTCCTGTGTGCAAACATAGTGGCAAATGGATCACTTTCACCATCAATTTTACAATGCCTCTCACAAATAGACAGTACACTTCAGTTGTGCATTTTCATTGCCAGATATAGGATCAAACCAGCAACATATTTGTTCCAAATGCACTTTTCTGATCATTAGGTATGGTTGTCATTAGCATCATGTAATCTTTGGTTACCATGACCCTGTTAGCACTTCACTTAATTTCCCTTTATTGAGCCACTTTTGGTAGCTAATAACTACTATGGTTATTTATGTCATCTCTCAGTGATTTTATCGTTATGGCTGATTGGTGCATATGAGTAGCTTTGAAATGGATTTACATTTTTAGTGACATACATTTTATATCATCTTATACAACTGAGCAATTGAGGGTTATCAGTCTTACTAAAGGGCCCAGCATAGACAGCTTTACATTCAATTCAGTAGTCCAACAAAATAAGTAATTGCATAGTGATGTTTTAATATGTCAACGCATAATGAGTGCTTCTTTAACCTTTGTAAGAATTCATTATGGCATTGTATGCAGTCAGTGAAATGGAACTTGTTTCTCTATCCATTATTTTAAAATATTTTAGAAAAAAAGTAATTAACATATGCATAGTTAGGATGTGCTGTCTTTATTTTGCATTTTAGTATTCAAGACTTCTGCAGTCAGGTACAGAAAACTAAGGACGCAAAAGTAATGTGTAAAATCCGAGAAGTGGATCTTGTACTTGGCTTGTGTAATTAGATTTCCGGCAAACAAGGGAGCAGCAAATGCTCCGTCTTTCAGGGTACAGACTTGGGCGCAGGCCAAATTAAATTAAAGCCGACAATGAGCTTGCGCTGTTTACAAGTACGTCAGCGATAGTAGAGTTCCATGAATGGTGCTGAAGATAATGCTAGAAATTATTCTGGAGGGAAAGTTTATGGCTTTCTCTGTAAATTGTTAATTTTATTCCTTATAAATAAACTAAATTGAATAATAGATTTGTTAAGCTTAAGTTCGATACTTTTGAAACAATTTCCATCAGATAAATAGAACAAATAAATTTGTTGTGCTTCTAAAATAAATTTTCAGGATTAGTTTGTGTTTTTTATTGTAAATCAATATGACACTCTGTATTAATGCTTCTTGGTGAAGCTTTTCTGAAAGTGATATTTTTTTTTTGTTGGTGTGAAAATAAGGATTTAAGAAAATTTGACATGCTTTTTACTGCTATAAGAACATTGAGGGGAACAGTCAGGTGCCAGAAGGAGAAAAAATATTCAGTATTTTTATATTCGGAACAGACTCCACAAGGTTGAAAGCATCTTTCAGTTGCAAGTCAACTCATGCCCACCTTAGCAGTTCTGCCACTTCACTAGTTGAGACTTATCTACTAACTAGGGCACGTTATCAGTGAACATATACCTTATATGCTTTAATTAATGAAAAAGTAATTAGTTGCTAAAATCTTGTTTTATAAGAGGTTTAAAAAATTTCAGTATGGTGTGAAGGGAATTTCTCTATAATTATTGGCTTAATATTTTTTTTTTTTACTTGTGAGAACATTCTGCTGGTCCCCACAAAAAGTGTTTTTTAATTTTAGAAAACTAAAAAAGTGTTAAAAAGTTAAAACAGGAGGTTGGGGTTAACATTCATTATTAGAACTGCATCATTAATTATATCTATAAAAAGTCACTACTACATATTTGTTATTTGTGTGTGCTGTATGTGTATGCAGTTTTATAGGCTTGTTGAGGATGTTTTACAGGGTATTCAGTATATGAGTGCCATAAAGGTTTCTGTTTTAAAAAAAGGTGTGTGTGTGTGCTTTTTATATCCTTTGCTGCCCTTGTGAGATACTGCTGTCCTGAGCAGTTTTCTTCCAGTACAGTTTCTTTGCCTCCATCCCACTATCATTGTGTCACTGATAGGATTTCCCTTGGCACATGCTTCTCTTTCCACTCTCTCTCTTTCTCTCTCTCACCTACTCACACACACACAAAGAAAACAATATGACCGAGCGATCTTGCATATGACTCCCTTGCATGTCATTCTCTCCTCCACAATAGACAAAGTGTGATGTATACAGTGCTGTGCAAAATTTTAGATACACTATGCCATTTTGGTGCAAATTTTGTTTGGGATGTTTATTGTTATGAATTATCTGCTAGTTTACCGAGGCGGAATGGTAAAGCAGTAGGTAGTGCTATCACCTCATAACAAGAATCCCCGGGGAAACCTTTTAGGATATCTCTGTGTGGAGTCTTCTTCCCATGTTCACGCGAGTTTTTTGCTTTTCTTCTGCATTTCAAAGACATGCATAGTAGATTAATTGGTGTCTTCAAAGTTTCCCTTAGTATGTAAATGGGTGGGTGTGTGTGTCAATTGCATATTTTTATTAGTGACAGCTGTCAATGCTTTTATATGTGTGTTATATTTTGTGAGTTAGATTTATCTTAATTTTCAGTACATATAGCCCTGCCCTAATTCTCCATCTGTGATTTTTTTAAAGACTCTTTATTAGACAGTGCAGCTATGGATAAGCTTTAGGAGGAGTCAAAAAGACAATTAAGAACAATCAGTCCTTACATCCCTCATTCAGATTAAGACAAGTGACAGCTCGTCAGGATGACATGGTAGCTGTGGTCAGCAGTAGTATAACTCAGCAGTCAGCTCGGGAGGAAATTATTTTGGCATCTGAGGTGGCAGCTGAACATTTTCACATTACTGCAATGTCTCCTGACAGTTTTCTTGTAATTGCTTCCAATTGCGGCATTTTTCTGCCACACAGCATTGTATAGACACCAAATCTATTCAAGATAGGAAAGTGAGTGTGCAGTAATGGCAAGAAATTAGCCTGAAGACACGTCAGTGAGAGACAATTGATGTGAAACTGTGAATCCTGTAAAAAATTAACAGGAACGATTTATTAACCGAAGGTTTTACATGTCTAGTTCATATCCGGTTATATGCCAAAGTAGAGTAAATATAAAAAAGATTTGAATCCTGACCATCCCTGGGTATAAATGCAGTCTTTAAGCCCATGTGACAGTACTGTTAAATACATTTGGAATTTTCTCAATATCTCAAATTATGTTATTTTCATGACTCTGTTGGTACTTTAATCACAAATTCGGGTACATATATGTTTTACACACATTTTCATGACCTTTCTAGCTAAAGCAGTTTTCTCCCCTCCTCCCTCGTACTGACGCATGTGTGTGCATGCATGCGTGTGAGTGCGCGCTGTGTTCCTGTGTATGACAGACATGGCTCCGTATTACATGCGTCATATCTCAAAAACTACAGTAGTTAGATAGAATAGAGAAAATACGTTGAATAATGCCAATAGTGCACGCTGAACATTTGTGTATTTTACTCAGAAAATATGTCGTCTATCACTTAACTGAAACTTCTGTGCGAGAGAGCCCTTTGTTATGATGTACAGTATATGTGAATTGACCAAGAAGTTGCAGAGATATGAAAGTTTAGGAGAAATGTAAAATTGAAGTTTCAAAAAGTTTCGATTAATTAAACAATTAAACTCCTTGTCAGGCTAGAACCAGGTCAGATCATGTCAAATTTCGTGTTTCTATCTCAAACTTTGAATGAGTTATGGCAGTTTGAAAATCTCTGCAATGTTAAGTAAATGGAAAATTTTGGACTAGAAAACGGGCAAAGAGGATTAGAGATTTCCCTTATCTTTGAACATGCACACTTCGCACATACATTACCAATTGTTTAGATACGTGACCCATAAGAGAAGCATTCAAGTCTTCCTGTCGCTTAGTCAGTCCCACTGTCTCTAAACCATACAACAAGGCTGGTCTCACTACTCTCTTATATTTTTGTTGTGGTCCTTTTGTCACACATCACTCCTGACACTTTTCTCCATCCACTCCATCCTGCCTGTACTCTTTTCTTCACCTCTTTTC
>JAOUQV010330457.1:0-11368 GCA_028565295.1 Aspidoras spilotus
ATATATTTTCAGGTTTAAACTTAATTCTGTTTGTAATGCAAACAGCAAACCTTGAGTCCTTGGCTGAAAAACTGACATCCCAGGTGCAGTCATATAACAAAGATGATTCTCACTCATGTTTTAAATGTCTTGTGGTTCCACAAGAAACGTGTGGGCTGTTCCAGTACCATGGCATCACATGTGACTGGTGGTACAATCAACATTTATCCGGCTAAACATCACACGGCAGTAGGCTGTTGGTCTGAGAGGAGAGTGTCAAACGAGTGGAGAGATTTTATAATCCTTTCATTGTTTATATATTATACACACTATAGCACTTACAAATAAGAATCTTAGCAAAATTAATTAAAAGTTGTTATAATTATAGTTGATAATTACAGACACTATGCCCATATTTATAACATCAAGCCACAAGTGTGTCCTCTGAGAGTGTAAGCAAGAAAAATAGAGTCATTATAGTAATTTACACACAGTCACTTAGCAAACGCACTCAACCACACAGTTTCATTTCAGCTATTCATTTCCTTGTGCAATATGCTTTCTAATGTTCTAATATGATTTGATTAGTATTTTTCCTCATTGCAAAATGCTATGGAATTAAGAGAAGTCTCATAATGTGCGAGATATATAACTATTTTATTTTAATATTGAATGACCCATATGGAACCCAGGTATATGACGTTAGAACAAGAAAATATAAAGCCAAGTGAAAGAGTAGAAGCCAAAAAAGAAGACATAAACAGCTGAGCTGCAATTATCCATTCTAAAGCCAGATCTACATCATCATTTGAAAGTTTATATAATATGCACAAGTGTAAAGTGATCATTAGCCAAAGACACAGCTTCTTTCTAAAAGATGCAACACAATAATTGCCATTTAAAAACAGCATCGGTCCTTTGAGAGCTGGTGGTCTCACACCTTTCACAGACACACACACACCTGTGAGCTTCTGTATTGTGTTTGGACCATTTTCTTGTCTTGCCGGAGGAATAGAACGATACTCTTTTGTTATTCATCCCTACATATGCTGTATACATGCACAAATCATATTTGTTACATAGAACAAGTAGGTTCCCTGCTTCAATCTGTTATTTTAAATGTAGTACTTAATATAAGCAAGCTAAGCACTGCACATCAGAGATACTGAGCGATATGATATGAAGAAACAGTGAAGATCACATAGCATGCAGAGGTAAAAACAGGTCTACAGATAACCTGTTATTCTATAGATGCTTAAGATTCCATTCATCTTTACAGTTTGGTTTTTATCATTCTACATATAATAAATAATAAAACAGGTCATTGCCTTTGTTGTGTTTTTACAGACCATGCAACAAAATGCAGACAACGCTGTGATGCACAGTGCATCAGAGCAGAGAATACAGATACTTAGATTCACAAAGGCATACATAGAATCATTTACAGATTCACAGATGAATCGAAGGAGAGATTGGATTCGTTGTATTTTTTTTTTTTGCTTACCACTGTCTTGTAGGTAGGTGCAGGTTTCTGTAAAGTTCTTCTATTTTATTTTATTTTGTCCCTCTTTTTCTCTCTCTATCCCCCTCTCTCTCTAGCTTTCTCTTCTTTTCTCTGTGTGTTTGTTCTCAACCTGCTGCTGATATCTGACAAACTGCAGGCATAGCAAACACACACACACACAGAAAATCTCTCGCTCCCTCTTACACACCACACACGCACACACACATAAGAGAAATCAGGGGGCTATGAGTTGATCGGGGGACTCTGGAGAGGACGAACAAAAGGTACTACCATCCGGAGAAAGATCAAGGGGTGAATGTGTATGAGTAAAGAGGCACATTTTAGGATTCAGTTCATCACCTTGTAATCAAGTTGAGTATTGATTAGAATTAACGGGAATGGGTTTTTCATTTCAGGACTTACATATCAAACTCTGATATTACACAGTAGCACTATTGAAATAACATCCGTGTAATGATTCATACATGGTTTTTGGAGATAACAGAAGCTTTATTTAGGCAAAAACAAGATACATGTGATGCTCAGACGATATTCAAACAAAGGCAAATAACAAGACTGAAGCCCTCCAGTTCCCAACTTTGGCATGAAAGAGTCCGTAAGCATAAAGAATACACACGAAAATGAGTTTACAGAACAAACGGGTAAAGGATAAACCACTAAAAACAAGACTAAGCAGAACTACAAATCTAGGGCAAAAATAGAAGGATTTAAAAACACACAACAAGGTAAACACTATTCTGTTGTTAATCCACAGAGATCCCTATAGTAAGCTGCCTTTTACTGTGGAGAGCATATCTTAACGCTCTCACTCAATTTGCTGCAGGTGCAGCTTCAATTACCAGGAAAGAAGATTCCTGGGAAATATAGTGTAACCTTAGTGATGCACTTTGTGACTTTGTGCACCCTCCTGTGGACGTGGTACTGACAATGATATAAAATGTAATAAATATTTGCATATAATGCTTATATGCACGCAATACTACATATTTAAATTAATTCATGTAATTTACATGCATACTACATACATTATATATATATTATTTATTTCCAAATTACCGAACTTATTTAAAGATGTTTAAAGAATCGAGGAAACTCACTGTATAGCCTCATTTACACATGCTAATATCATGCTACTTGTACATGCATTTATGCACAGAGATAAATCATTGAAATCTGGAAGAACTCTATTACTATTTAGATGCAAAGTAGTCAGATACATTTAAATATGAACAAACAATGTTGCCCTCTTATTGTACCCTGCAGTATGACAAGGTCCATGCAGCATAGTCCTTATAAATTTTGCTTTTGTAATCTGTGTGTAACCTTTTTTTTAGGCTTGGTATTACATTGGTGCATGTTTTGTCTGACAGGCACATAACTTGGAGTATGTAAAATTACTGGTTCTAAGGGAATGTTTAACTTGTTATTAGATAACTGGTGATTCTAAAGAGTAAAGTAAAGATATATTTGGTTTATTTGAAATTTTTATTGCACATATCAAGTGAAGGAATTCAATATTGTGTTACTAATACAATAATCATGCAGTATATCAGTACATAAAAGCATAATTTTAAATACCCATATTTATGTTGTATCTATTGAATTGTAATCTGCTTGTATGTATTTTAGCAGGTAGTATACAGATACTAGTTTGGGAACAAACCTGATTCCAAAAAAGTTGGTACAAATTGTAAATGAAAACTGAAGGCAATGATGTGAAAGTCTCAAAATTCCATATTTTATTCAGAATAGAACATAGATGACATATAAAATGTTTAAACAGAGAAAATGTATCATTTAAAAAGAAAATTAGGTGATTTCATTTAAGGTGATTTTGTAACAACAACACATTTCAAAAATGTTGGGACAAGACCATGTTTACCACTGTGAAACATCCCCTTTTTTCTTTACAACAGTCTGGGGACTGAGGAGACAAGTTGCTCAAGTTGAAGGATAGAAATTTTAACCCATTCTTGTCTAAGGTAGGATTCCAGTTGCTCAACTGCATTAGGTCTTTTTTGTCGTATCTTCCGTTTTATGATGTGCCAAATGTTTTATATCTGGACTGCAGGCTGGCCAGTTTAGTACCCGGACCCTTCTACTATGCAGCCATGATGCTGTAATTTATGCAGTGTGTGGTTTAGCATTGTCATGTTGGGAAATACAAGGTCCCTGAGAGAGACGTAGTCTGGATGTGAACTCCCACAGGAAGTTGACCTCTAGGGTGGATCAGCACTCTCTCAGTAGTAGAATGTGTAATAAGATATAATTAGATATGATCATAGTAATAGATCATTTCATAAATTGTGGCGTGTGCGTTAGACTTCAGTGCAACATCTCTTACTTATATTTAATGTGCTGTTATGAAACCTTGCTGTTGAATTAATCAGAAACTACATGACCTTCATCAACAAATCTCACAGTGAGAGCTCTTGCTTTGTCTTTGCATCTGATTGTTTCTTTATGTGTAATTTCTGAAGGTGCAGCTATGTTATGTGTGATACGTTCCTCCCCCATAGTCCACAGCCTGGGATTCAGTGACAGGGTAATGTGAGATGGTTTTACAATAAATCCTTGAGCTTAAGAATTGAGAATCATTTTTTATTGAGTTGCTTTATTCTCAATTCCCCTCAAGGGCAAGTCATTATTCTTAGACAGGTGTCTCAGTGGTGATATTACTGGTACAGTGAGTGTTGAATGTTGAGTTGATCAATTTTTTAGTAGATTTCCTGTTCAGTTTGAACATATTTCATTGGAGCTGTTCAGGCTTAGCTGTTTATGTAAATATATTCAGCTGTCCCACATAAATATATCTCATTTGACCACACTAGGAACACTATGTGCATCCAGATTGAAATTACTGGGCACTGATGAACTCTGTATTAAAATCATGACTGCTTCTAAATAATTAGATTTTGCGTCCCAGATTATTATCATGTCAAATCTAATTATTTTGGAAGAAACAACAGATCCTAGATTCCATTATTGCATTATTGGGCTTGCATTGTTCTATTACATGCCTCAGCAAATATTATAAATGAGATATTGATTTTTTTGGTGGGAAAAGATATATATATGATGATAATCAAAATATTTGCATTAGCAAATGCACAAATCTTTGTTAAATCACAACATTTATGCCCATTTTTACTTGTTTGTTTTGTAAAAGTTGGAACGCATACAGTAAATGTGATTATTTTTAGATCATTTGTTTGCCTCATTAAACACACACACACACGCACACACAAAGTCTTATGTAATGAGGTTGCAGCATATGCAGTGGTGCTTGATCGTTGTGAACCGCTCATATTTGTCTACAACCTCGAATAAAACAGTTGGGATTGGACACAGTGATTTCATTGCATACATTATGAACCTGATATATTTAATGCTTTTTCTGGTCAACTTCTTTCAGTTTGTTTGAAATCATCCCATCCTGCAAGTCCGGCCTGTTACACATTTCCAAAAAAGTTGTCGGGGTAAATCTAAAACTAATAATGTGAATTGAAGACACTAAATTGCCCGGTTTCAAGCTTGAACAGGTTCCAAGTAGAACATCTGGTGTAAAACATGTGCCAGATCCACAATGTGAATGACATGCCGTGTTGAAACTGTGAGTAACATGCTGAAACACAAAAAAAATGTATTAAAAAGGCCACAGGGAAAAAGCCAAAAGATAAAGAAGAAGAATGGGACAGACAATGAGGTGAGGTCAACAGATAATTATATTCACTATTTGTTACAAATGCAGCATAAAGAAAAAGTTGAGTCTTTGATGATGGATGATGATGAAGAAAAAAATGATGAAGTCAGAAAGAACAATGTTTTGTGTACGAATAAGACATTTGAAGAGTGAAAACACAAAATTCCAGCATCTTTCCAGAATATTCAGTTGTGCTAGTATCATGGTATGAAGCTGTTTTGCTACAGCTGGGAGACAGTTTGCCATCATTGATAAAACATTTATTCATTCATTTTCTTCTGCTTCATTCACAAGGGTCACAGGCCAGCCCGGGCACAAGGACACAAACAACCCTAGACAGGGCACTAATACATTGTAAGGAACACTCCATGCACAAATTTCCCAAATCGTCCCACCTGGGTCCTTCTTGCTGTGATGTGATAGCACCTGTGCCACCTTGCCGCTATTGATAAAACAATAACCACCGAATTATACTTCACCGAATTATACTTCATACTAGCAGTGGTGCAGTGGGTAGTGTTGGTCCCAGGTTTATTTCCTGGGTAGGATGGCCTGAGTCCTTTCGGCATGTTCTCATTGCGTCTAAGTGTATTTCCTCCAGGTGCTCTGGTTTCCTCCAGGTGCTCTGGTTTCCTCCAGGTGCTCTGGTATATTAGAGTGATTTGAGATTCTCCCTGACCAAATAGTGTAACATGAGTGTAATCATTTGTGTGTCATGAATGTAGCCTTATGTGTGAAATCTTTTTTTAAACAAACAAACATTAAATAATAACTGAGAAATGTAAATCCTCTGAAAGAATAGTACACTTCTTGGTTTTTGATGAGGGGGAAAAACTTCTGTTGGTTAGCTACTGGTGTGGAGATGTTTCTGCCAACATAGCCGGAAGCTAACAGAACCACACCAAATCAAGTATGACTGTAATTTCATGCTCAGCTCCTGACAAGCTCCTGTGGGACACCGCATGACAAACTTGCAAAGATATCTGTGACAAATTGTGTGACAAATGTGTATGTGTAGACCAATTAAAGTCTACACTTGTAACTTTAGAGCATTATTTACTATATTAAGACTGAAAAGTTATAGAAACAGCACAGACAAATACAAGTAACCTCTATATAGCCGTAGTAAAACCACCAATTTTAATATGTAGTATGTGTTTACAGTATATAATAAAAAATACTTGTGATAGAATATTCATTGATTCATTTTCCATACCCACTTAACCTTAGTTTTATGGTCACAGGGAAGCCGGTGCCCACCCGGCAACTCTGGGAACGAGGGAAGGAACTACCCCATACAGGGAGCCAATCCATCATAGGGCCCACACACACATTCACACACTAACAGGCAATTTAGAGACACCAGTTCATGAATGTCTTTGGAATGTGGGAAGAAACCGAAGCACCCGGAGAAAACCTGTGTGAACACGAAAATGAACATGCAAACTCCACAGAGAAATTTCCCAGTTCAAATAAAATTCTCTTGATACATGATTCGATTATAATCAACCTCTTTCAGCAAACCTTCAGTAGTTTCATTGGGTCCTTTGCTCTTCTTTTGCCCTTTTCCTCATCCTAACCATCAGAGTCATCCTGCACACCACCGTCCGATGCTGTCCAGCTATACTCTCACCTGCCACTACCTTACCTTCCAAACTCTTTCAAGCAAAAAATATCTACACTTATTTGATACTGCATTTATTTTATCAATGGTCAAAATATGTGTAGCCATTTCCAACTTATTTAGAAAATCCACCACCATCTTTAATTTTTGGTTTCTGTCCTTAACACCAAACCTGCCCATCACCCCATCTACTTTCCTTTCACCTTGTTTCCTTCAATAACATGCCCATTGAAAACTGCACCAGTCACACCACTCTCTCCTCCCTGGCAATCTTCTCTTTCTCTTCTAACTTACAGCATGAACACTGACAACATTTACCGTAACACCCTCACTTTCTAGCTTCAAACACATCACCCAGTTTGACAATTTTTACCTTAACAACAGTCATTCAGGTTCACCTCGACTCCATTTTGCTTCTAATCCACACCATAATAGAACAAAACCATGATAGTTTAAACCGTGCACCAAATAGTAGCCCAATTTGCACCAGTACACTGACTGCCACAAGAACCGGTGGGGGTTGTTGTTGCTATGACCAATACTATATGGGGGAATTTTTAAGCACTCGCATCACTGATTTGGCAAGTGTTTTACACCGGATGCCCTTCCTCATGCCCTCAGAATTTTTCTTTGCTTGGCACCAGCACTAGAAATATATTGGCTCGTGATCTTTAATGGCATACAGCATACACAGCATACTGTATATGACTCTGTCTATCATCTTGCTGCTGTGACACTGAAAGGTCCCCTATGTATGTTCCTAACTATGTTTATTTCACAATTTACTATAAGTTAATTGAGTTCAAAATTCTCATTACAGAATATTATACACAATTTTATTACAACACCAATAACGGGTTCCAGCTATAAGTGTATTACTTTCCTCCAAAATCATGACTTATTGACCTTAAAGCTACTGACAGTTTGAAGCTCACTGTATTCAAACAGATTGTGATGCCTGAAAGTAAATGGACATTTGTTTGAGACCTGCTCTGATACTCTTTCTGATAGACTGCCATCTGGCACAGAGAATGGAGTGAGGAGAATGGAGTGGGGGGGGGAAAGCATGTGAGAGAGAGAGAGAGAGAGAGAGAGAGAGAGCAAAAGAACAAGCATGAGAGAAGAGCCCCAGGGAGATCTCAAATCCATTCTCACCTCCTGATGAGCGCGAACACAGATGGGAAAAGTGTGAAAGGAAGCAGAATCTAGCCATACGACTGAATGCAATGACTATTAAGACAATAAAGATTTTAGCCTATATGATTAAACAGATTTGAGGGAAAGAGAGAGTGATATCCATAATGTAATGGCAGAGGGTTTAAATGGGTTAAATCAGTATGCAGGTGTGTGTGTGTGTGTGTGGTATGAGAGGAAATTTTTCTTTGGTCCTTACAGTGATAAGGTGAAATTGAAATGATTAAGAAAATGTTGTTAAACCTTGCTGAACTAAGTCGGCGTTACAATATGTGAATAAAAACTATTCTAATACATTTTTACCAGAGTTACATATTCCAATGATATCATTTGCAGGGGGATGCTATCATGAAGATTGAACCAGGCTAGAGAATCTCTGCTTTCTTATTCTCCTCCTCTTTTTCCTTGTGGGCTGAATGTGGGCTGTTGCTAAGAAACTGACTGTCTTGCACATCGCATTCTCAGTGTACACTAGTTTTACACCTCTATCTGGGAGAAAATGGGAATCTTTCTTGAATATCAAAGACATCTATGTATATGTACTGTACATTACCGCATATCTTAGGATATCCACAGTGAAGAGCACAACAAGCTGTACTAATTACAACTTACATGTCTCATGGCATGCGGAATTACACATTCTCTTTATCAATGCATTTATGATAATAAGGCAAATACATAAATAATAAGCTATTTAAATGGAAAACTAGAAACTTTATACTTCATTTCACCACTTGATTTTTTTATTGTTCAGTTTATTAACAGAAGTTTATTATGTCATAAAAGCAACACACACATTGTTCTTATAAATATTATTATTATTACTACTATTATTATTACTATTATTATTATTATTATTAATATTATTACTACTATTATTATTATTATTATTAATATTATTACTACTATTATTATTATTATTATTATTACTACTACTATTATTATTACTCCTTCATTATTTTGTTGCTCTGGCCAGTTCACCTGCTAAACCAGTTTGGTATCCTATTTTTTGTCCTTAATCATTTCTGTAGAAAATTATAAATGTTTATTATAAGGGCACATATTGATGACAAGCAGGCTTTGTTTGTGACAAGTTTTGTTTGTAAACTCACACATCTTACACAGTCTTCAACAAATCTCACACTGTGTGAGAAAAAATTACTGAAACGTCATTATCACCACCACTATCATCACCACCATCACCACAAATGCCAAAACCACCATCACCACCACAACTAATGGCCATTATCAACACCTCCATCAACACAATCATGAGCACATTCCCACAACATCACCACAACCAACACCACCATCACCTATCGGTTCTATCGGGTTAAGGTCAGGACTCTGTGCAGGCCATTTAAGTTCATCCACAACAGACCCCTTCATCCATGTCTTTATAGACCTTGCTTTATGCATTGGTGCTTAGTCATGTTGGAAGAGGAAGGGACCAGCTCCAAACTGTTCCCACAAAAGTTGGGAGCATGGAATTGTCCAAAATGTCTTGCTATTCTGAAGCATTCATATACCTGTGTCCATAGACGTGAATGGAACACATGATTCCAATAATTTGTATTGGTGAGCAAATACTTTTGGAAATTTGAGCCTCCAATAGCAGTGGGTAGGCTTAAAAATTACCCACTGTTCATTGTTCCAATATTGTAACCTTATGAGTAATTAGCATTTAAAAAATCTTGTATTCCTGGATACACACTGTACAACAACCTCATCTAACTGGTAAAACTTACTTCCTCATTTGATGGCCTTTCTGCAAAATATAATGTGTAGAACAAAATAAATATACTCAGTTGATTCCAGTAATTATTATTATTACTACTGTTATTTAATTTTCATGTAGACTAATAGCTGTGTTGCAATATCCTTAATTCCATAAAGGAGTGAGATTGTAGTGTAATAATTAACACAAACAAGTGGAAAAAAAGCCACAAAGTGACTACAATCACAGAGAATTTACACTGTAATCAAGCTATCTGCACTTTACAATGGTTTAGATGTGCTATGACTACTGAGTGAGTAATAAAATATATTTAAAACAGTTGTATTAATAGATTGCTTTTAAATGCAAATACTTAAAAATGACTACTTTACTAAAGCTTTTATTGAAAATCACACAATGTTTGCCATCTAGAAACATATGCTGCCTGCATAAAAATGTTCCTCTCCTTTTCTCTCCTTTGCTATTAAATATATTTTTATATTCTTTGTGCTCTGAAGATTTATTAAATTTTGTTTCTCATAGTCTAAGTGTCCTTTGGGTGCTTTTTTTTGCAAACATCCGGGTCTGTTTTACTGATTAGAGGCTTCTGACTATAAAGCCCAGATTTGCGGTGAGTCACGGTGAAGGTTCACCTTCTGGCAGTTCACTGCAATAGCATATAGTATCTTTGGAGTTCAGCCAGAGTAGTCAGTGCACACCTCTATCGTCATGGCCTTTCTGCAGGCTGTGATATTTGCAGCCAGTTCTATGGTTTGAATTTTACTCTGATATCAATGGTCAGCTGTAAGACATTATATAGACAGGGCTGTCTTTCCAAATCATATTCAGTCAACTGAGTCTCAAGGGTGAATTACTATCTGTGATGGTACTAATGGGACTAATGATCCCAGGATGCAGAACATCTGTGCATTCAACTTAAACACAGAAGTGTTCCTTATCACAGCAATAATTCACAGCTGTTTCTAATTATGTGATAAACAAATAAGTATCTTTTCCCTTGTGTTTAGTTCACGGTGGAGTACTTACATTTCTTGTTCTTTCAGTGTTTCGGTAAATACTAGCCACTTGTGTTTTGTGTTTTATGTGTTATTATATTTCATACTTTTGTGTGGCGCCAGTGCAGAGTGTTGCATGGTGGAGACTTTAGTAGATAGACCTTATGGGATTAACATTAAGGATATCATAGCTTGAAGGGGAGTGGGTCTGGGACACTAAGGGTGAGCCTTCTGGAGGTGTCACGGTCCTAATTCAGCAAAGAACCGAAGGGAGATGAATGCCCGATGACCCCAGTGAAGAGATTATAAGTTGGCAGTCACACTAGTCTCTGTGTGAAATACAGTTATTAAGTAAGGGTTTTAACATCTTATTCTGTAATATTCACTTACTTCTGTGTTCACTTTAAATAATCATTCTTTTCACAACTCCTGTGTGTCCGTAGTGTCCAACAACATAACAGTGTGTGTAGTGTAGATGATCAAGAGAAATTAGAGGCCACCAGCAGTAATAGCAGTGTGTCTGTAAGTGGCTGAATACTTACAGGGGTTAGACAATGAAACTGAAACACCTGTCATTTTAGTGTGGGAGGTTTCATGGCTAAATTGGACA
>JAOUQV010330475.1:0-21683 GCA_028565295.1 Aspidoras spilotus
GCACATTGCACCAGTAAGAGCAGAGTGTGAAGGTTCAATTAGCAGGGTAAGAGCACAGTTTTGCTCAAAATATTGAATGCACACAACATTATGTGTGACATACCAGAGTTCAAAAGAGGAACGCGTCTTGCTGGCGCATCTGTGACCAGTACAGTAAGTCTTTGTGATGTATCAAGAGCCACTTTGGGGTGTTTTGGAGGAGCAAATCAGGAAACGTTTTGGCTTAAAATCCCTCTGACTACTGTGCAAGACTTGTATGTGTCATTCCCAAGACGAATTTACGCTGTATTGGCAGCAAAAGGAGGCCCTACACCATACTAATAAATTATTGTGGTCTAAAACCAGGAGTTTCATTGTCCAACCCCTGTAGGTGACAGTGCTTTGATATGGTTCCTCATCCTGCATAGCAATAAAATCTAAAGAGTGTTTTGCAGATTGTTATAAACAGCAGGTTTGGTTTCAGTATGTGTTCATCGTACTTTCTGTATATTTCTGAATAGAACGTTGTCCCTGAAGAACTCGTCTGTCTCTGAGTGAAACTGTTTTTTTCCAGCAGAGCAAAGATATTCTCACTTCTCAGTTTTCCCGTGGCTCTAGCAGAGTAAATATTGTTCCCGGGGTTAGAATTGTGCCGGTTTTCAGCCTGCTGGGGATGTACTGTATACCAGGTACAGGTAAAACCAAGAACCAAACATGGAACCATAGCAATGGTGATCTTCATTAATTTTATTATTAACTTGCCAGAAGCATCGATCTTTATTGATGCTTCTGGCAAGAGAAACAAGCATCCATGTTAGCATCATACCCGGAGTCAGTGAAATACACATCTGCAGAGTAATACTAGTAGCCCACTTACATAGTCTTGATCATATGACGATATGTCATGTGTGAATGCCAGGAGAGGAACAGGATAAAGTAAGATTGAAAAACAAAACCTAGCAACCAAAATGTGGCATGATGTACTGAATTTAAAACCACAACAAAAGAAAGCATGGTTCTGCAAAGATCACAAAACATCATACAATATCAGTAATGATTTCCACAAATGGAAAAAAGCCAATAGAAAACTTGTGGGGTTCCATCAAAACCCCACTGTTTCTGAGGAAAAACCAAGAAATACAAATTAATTGTGGGATGTAGTCAAAGAATCCTGGGATATCATTGTTATCACAATACACAAGAAGTACATCTAAGCTCCATACTATGGCCATCTTTTTCCAAAAAATACAATAAAGATAAATGTATTCATGGTGTGGGAGAGAGTTATTAAGCCATCAAACTTGCATTAGTTTAATGGTGAAATTTGTTAGAGGATTACAGTACAAGCTGTCCAGATTATCAGTGACATGGTTGTACATTTCGTGATCCTAATACATCCATCCAAGTCAGAGAATAAGATTGAAAGAACCACCCTGTCTAAATTGTGTATCATAAGAGCTATGGTTTTTACAAGACATAGCCTACAAATTGTATGCTAGGAGCTTGCCTAAAATTTGTGGTTTTGTTTTTGTCAGTAGCAGCTTCTTTGAGTTAAGAGAGTCCTGAAGTGCTTCTAAAAACCCCTCAAACTTGCTTGCTTGGTTTAGTGACTTTAACTATATAACTTTATGCTTGCATTAGCATGACACTGATGTGACAAGAGGTCACGATGGGGGGGGAAATGCTTTGTAAGCTCCTATTGTAGTGGTCTAAACTTGGTCCATTGTATTGTTTCCTCTTGTTGGCAAGTTTATGTGTTTATATGTTTTTGGAAACGTGCTTCTTGGATCCAAATAGTTAAAATCACTAGTCAAGATGAGAAAACATCATAGCTCAGATACCTCCGTGTTTATCCCTTTTCTGCTTCCTTTTACTTATTTATTCCAATATTACGGAATAACAATCATTGTTTTCTCAACCAACTTACTTTTCAGCTCACACCATTTAACTGCTAACCACTAATTAAAGCTATGCAAAGAAGATTTTTCGAGTCCATATTTAAGAAACATTCATATTTTATATATTCATATATTACTTCACCTTCACCTTCCCACTAATTTTTAACCCCTTTTATTTAGTCAATCATATCAATAGAAAATGTAATATTTTTTATTAAAAGGCACATAATATCAACATTGTTCGAACAGCACTACATCTTGATGACATGGCTTTAAGAGAGCTTTTATATAATCCCACTTGTTCACTTGTTCTTGTTATTTCCTCTATTCATTTTAAATATTATACTGGACATTTTTATTAAAAGGGAACATTGATCAGTGTAGGTTTTAAGAAAGCTTTTGGATGTCCACTTCATAAAACTCTCACTTTATTAAGAACGCACAACAATCAGGACAGAATGAAAAACACATTAGGAATGCATACCAACACTAAGGTATGAAACGCTCATTGTAAATACTGTAAATAAAAATGTAATGCAATAATTTACAAATCTCAAAAACTGCTATTTTATTCACAATATAGACAACATATCAAAATGTCAAATGTAAAACATTTTGAAATTTCATGCCAAATATTGGCTTGTTTGAAATTTTGTGACAGCAACACATCTCAAATAAGTTGGGATGGGGCAGTAAGAGGCTGGAAAGGTTAAAGCTACAAACAATTGCAGCTATTAGGTCAATTGGCAATAGGTCATTAACATGACTTGTTATAAAAGAGCATCTTAGAGTCTCCCCAGTTCTGCACCGACAAATAGTGGAGTGATATAAGAAGAGGTTCGACACTAAAAACTATAAAAAAGGGGTTTGCAAAGAGTTTTGAAAATAGGCTCAGGAATATTTCCAGAGAACTTTATCTATGAACACAATTCATCGTGCCATCCACCGTTGCCAGCTAAAACTCTATAGTTCAAAGAAGAAAACGTATCTAAACAAGATCCAGAAGCACAGACGTCTTCTCTGGGCCAAGGCTTATTTAAAATGCCAAACAACATACTGCATCAATTACATCATCATGGCTGCGTAGAAGAAGAGTCTGGGTACAGAACTGGCCAGCCTGTAGTCCAAATAGGAAATATTTGGTGCATCATAAAACGGAAGATACGACCAAGAAGACCTAAAACAACTAGAATCCTACACTAGAATGGGTTAACATTCCTATCCCTTAACTGGAGCAACTTGGTTCCTCAGTCCCTAGATGTTTACAGAGAAAAGAGGATGTCTCACAGTGGTAAACATGGCCTTGTCGAAATTTTAGTTTATACATTTGATATGTCATCTATGTTCTATTCTGAATAAAATATGGAATTTTGAATCTTTCACATCATTGCTTTTCGTTTTTAGTTACAACATGTATTTTGTCCCAACTTTTTTTGAATCGGGTTTGTACTTGTATGGTATGTTGTATGTACAAATAAAACACTCCAGAACTACAGAACAAATATAATTACAACAAAGAAAATAAATAAATTAGAGAAAATAAATTATAAAATAAAACAAGAACAAAAAAACACAAACAAGAACTGTTTGAAATAATAATTTGGGTAGTTTATAAAATAATAATAATAATAATAATAATAATTATAATAATAACTGATACTTATTGATCCCTGTAGAGAAATTCATTCTTTGCATTTAGCCCATCCGGGGGTGCACTTAGAGCACCCGGAGTATTGTGCTGCCCCCCGTTAAGGTGCACGGGGAGCATTTGGGGGTTAGGTGCTTTTGCTCAGAAGCAATTCAACCATGGAGATGGTTGGAGTTTAATCAAACCGGCCATCTGTTGCTCCTCAGAACTCTACCCTGTCTATTAAGAAACAGCTGACCACAAAACGACCGTTATATACTGACAGTGCGGAAGAGTGACACTCTTTTGCCTGTCACTTTCATACCTTATTATACATTCATGTCATTCTACTCACATCACATCACAGAAGCAGCTTGAATCACACCCAGGTTTAAAAACTAAAAAAATATTCACACACTTGTATTTTGGCCAGGGGTTGCCACAGCGTGTTACTCGTATTGTCAATCTGGCACGTTTTACATCGTATGCCCTTCCTGACACAACCTTCATCCTTTTCGGGCTTTAGGTCCGGGACGATATAGCATCTCCTTTTGACTGTAAGGGGGACCGGAGTACCAGAAGGAAACCCCACATGAGGATGGGGAGAACATGCACACAGTACAGAGACTTTCTGTTTATAAAACTCAAACATTTCAAGTAATATTTAGAAGAAGATACAATTTAAACATCTCTTTTAATATACATGTATGAGTCTAAAACACACAACCTTATACAGAAGGTCTATTACTGTGTGTGTGTGTGTGTGTGTGTGAGAGAGAGACAGAGAGATGTCTGATGGTGATTAATGCAGAGTTTAAACTTACACTGTAGTGCATTCTATATCTGCATCATTGTCACGGTGGATGTCCAACACAATGAACACATACCTAAAACCACCTACACACCCACTACTGACTGAAAATAAACTCAGCCATCAGTATAACGAGTGCGGACACAGACATGGAAACGAATAAGTCAGGAATTGGTTGTATAATGAGTGTCAGGAGGTGGCCATGTTCCATCAGGAAGGAGTTTACTTCAGCTCACCTTTTTCTGAAACATCACACATCAACAGACATCAACTCACACACACACACATACACAGAGCGTCCAATTAGATCCCATGTGATTATACCTGTCTGCGTCATTACGATACACTGCTTCACTGCTGGAGAATAATTAAACACTGCCATATGGCCCAAAGGAAACTTATGGGACTCTGAGAAGAGTCTGAGCTGTGCATATGTGTGTGATTGTGTGTGTATTACTTCGAGTTCTCCCATGCACAAGTCTGCAGATTTTCTCTGTTTTTCAACCATAAAATTATACTACATGAAATATAATTATAAATTAGCCATTACAGAACATACTGTAGACAACAGATTCGCGTGTGCCTTAAATCTAAGTTTGTCTCAAGCCACACCATTTAAGTGATACTTTTCTTCCTCCTTAAAAAGTATGGAGAACCTAGGACCTTGGGAAATTTGGGATTCCTAAGCTAGGTCACGTATATCACATGACTTCTTGTAGTTGATGTCACATAAGGGGCATAAGTCTGAGTCAGGCCCTGCAGTTGCTCTCCACCGGCTTTCCATCTTTACTTCTGAGAGCCACTGCCATTTCAATATGCTCTTTTTATACCCAGTCATGTTAATGACTTATTGCCAATTAGTACATTAATCCTGTTACCTTTGTTGTTCATAATGTTTAATTTCATGCAACAGCAGAGGAAACTCTATTTTGTTTATTAAATTTTTACTGACAATTTTATAAATCATGCAGGCATTACAGTAAGAAAATATTAAGTAGATAACAGATTTTTTTTTAAATCTATTGGATCGACTTCTTCAACTGCGAAAAATGTAAACACTGCAAGATCCACTATAGTTCACATTTGCTGCAGGTGGCGAGTGTCTGACTTGTCTGCGCTCTCCTAACCTACATCACCGACTGCAACCGGCTGTTCTCGCTGTCCACCTTGGCGAGGCGCAGTTCAACTCGTACAAGGCTAATATGTATCTTTGCCATGGGAAAATGTTTCAGATCTCCACCATCTTGTATATAGTCTTGATGCCATGCCCACTAAACAGAGTATAACCTTTATATACTTATGGAACAATTATATAATTGATTATTAGAATAATTATGGCGTGCAGTAATAATATTATACAGAGGAAATAGGGAAGGTGAATGAAATAATAATGAATAGTTATGAACCACACTAGTTAAAATGTAACCTGCAACACTGCTATTATGCATGATCTTAATTCAGCTATCTGAATTAATAACCACAAATATGATGAATCGATATTAATATACATTTCTCTTGTGTATAAATGTAATTATATTTTCTGTATTAAATCTATCTATATTTTCCGCAATAATGCGACAAGTTCCTGAAGACTAAAATCCTCCTCTACTTACCAGGAATAAAATATCCAGGCTTCTTAAATGTCAGAATATTGCGATGATCTTGGTGGGTAAATATGAAAGCCTTCAGCACATTTTTTTTATCATGCATCTCGGAGGGATTTCATAAAGAGCTTCTCATATACCCCGGGCTGAAAAAAAGCCCACCTGATTCCTGCACAAAAATCAGAGGAGGTTTAAAGGAGTTAATATTCTGAATGCATTCTCAGACACATGCCGTTGATTCAGATTGCTTTACAAACCACCGGCTTTATTGTGTCGCTTGTTTAGAGGATGAGAGCCAAGACTTTATACAGGAAAAACCTCACGAGAACTAAACAATTTACAAAGGTCATTTTAAGGCCAAGCATAGGAGGTGTATGGTGGGGTGTGCAGTTGTAAATGAGAATTAAATATAAAAAAACAAAGACAAAGCAAAATAAGACCCACTTGAGTATTACTGATTTAATGTAGTACTCTTGATGCAGTCTTTTTTGATGTAGTCAATGCAATAAAGCAAGGCTTAATGGAACAAAATTGAATTAAATTACGAGAAAGAGAAGGACAACAGACGGATCAACACTCCTCGCAGATTCGTTACACATCAGAATTCCACATTGATTTGCTGCTCAGTGTATGGAGGTCATTAAAATGAGGCATGATTTAAACGTCAGTAAAGATTTAATAGAAGGATCTACACAAGATCACTTCAATCTGTAAATCTGCGAGTGGAAGCATCTCCTTCTCTGTGTTCATTCATGTAAAATGGTCCTTTATGTACAGAATGTTCATGGTCTGTTGTTTCCCTGAGAGTAAAAGGTAAACAAGAGTCACAAGAAATAAATAGAATGTTTCTAGATGTTGTTACCTAAGAGAATAAAAACTGTGCAGGTAGCGGACAGTCGGTTTACCCTGTTTGTCTGATACAGTATCTGAGACTATGAGTGAGAATGAGTGTAAATTGTGAGTGAGAAAGTGAGTGATCAACCTAGGTACATTATTTATTTATTCATTCATTCATTCATTTATTTGCTTCCACCTAGGTATTAGGGATAACAGACTCCACACGGTGGCGAACAGCCTCCATACTTAAGTCGACTCATGTTCAACTCAGCAGTTTGACGCTTGTCTCTCGTATCGACCAAACGTGGCTGGCCATCATGTGACCCTCAGCTGTATGTTAGTTGTTTAATCTGTAGCAGCAGCCCATAATATTGCATGTAACAGTTTATTCCCACTTAGCAGCTATGCTAATAATCTTGAACTGAACAAAATCAGTGAATTAAATGTCACTGAATCGGTTAAACAGAGACAGAGTGAGACAGAGAAAGTAAGAGTGAGACTGAATCAGATAAATCAATGTTATTATGCAAAACAGATATAATCCCTCGCACTGTGTGTATCTGTGTGTGTGTTTCTCTCTGGTGTGTGTTCAGGTTCTGCTCTGTTCTTCATCACAGCTCATTGATTAGCCGTTCTGCATCTGGAAATCATTAGCAGTGTGTCTGGAATGTCATTAATGACATTAGAGATGATCCTGATTAATACGTGTCAGTTTGAAACAGGAGAAAAAGGAACGGAATACAGATGTTATGAAACATCTGGATGTATGTTGAACTCGAAAAGCTCTTGTGCTTAATTGTTTCTTGTCCACTTAATTCACATAGGCCAGCCAGTGCCCACCCAGCAACTCTGGGGAAAAGGGCAGGAACAATTCTAGACAAGGAACTTCTCCAACATAGGGTGCAAACAAACATTCACACAAATAGGGCTACTTTAGAGACACCAGTTTATGTTATGCAGTTGTCTTTGAAATGTGGACCATCCAGAGGAAACCTTCGCGAACACGATGAGAACATGCACAAACTAAACACAGAAATTTAGAATCTGAGTCCTTACTGTGAGGCAAGAGCAATACTACTGCACCACCATTCCACCCTGCTGTTGGACAATAAAAACAAACTCTGCAATCATTTCCAATGACACCCATGCATGATAGCTAACATCCAGGCTAGTATTCTTAACATTCCAAAACTATCCATGCCGAATAACTACATGTTCTATTACATCCTTTGTAGTAACCAGTCAGAGATTTTTTTTTTCGTTCTCTTTCGTTCCTCACTTACCGTACACTTGTGAACGTTTGTCGTGATTTTTCTTCCCCCACCATGTGAATTGCTGCAATTTGATTTCGCTCTTCACAGAGACATGAACAGCCGGCAGGTGCGTCTGACCGAGCGCTATAACACTCTAGACATGTCGAGCAGATCAAACCGTTATATCTGTGAGAAATCATTTTCTATTTTTGAGGCTCTTCTGCAGGAGAACTTTATTCCACTGTATTTCATTCCATGTCCTCGGTTCTGGAGGGAAAATGTGATAATAATGTAAGCATGTGCTGTGAGGAACAAATATGGATGTTGAGGTAATAATGCAGAGTCGTAACCCATGCCTGGGAGATTTTACTGGATAGCAGTAATTTAATCTCACGCCTGGTTTGACGAGAGAACGAGAAAACACTGATAAACATTCAGTGTGTGTAATGTTCCAGTCAGTGGAGTCGCATTTTTATGCCGCTGGAGGTCTAAAACTCCCGCAGGAACACAAGGACCTTCAGTTTCGGCTTTGTCCGAATACAAATGAGCAAGTCACTGTGAAGCGACCAGCAGATTCCCAAAAGCGCCCAGGGTGAATAGACAAGACTGTCTTACAGTTTTCTCTGTTTTATGCTAAAACTCAATCTTTTGGTTGTAATAAACAAAAGGGATTCTTAGTCATTTAATCCTTGATTGTATTTGACAGCGTGTTTGTCTGTGTTGACACTTACAACATAATCTGTGCTAGTGTTGACCAGTGGTGCTTGTGGCAACCGGTTTTCTGTTAGTATTAGGTAGCATTAATGTGTAAAGACATTTATATCAGGGTCTGTAATCAACAAACTACTAAATACCATATAAAATGTATGGAATGTGATATCAGTATTAACTGTGCTACTGCTAACTGTTCAAATATTTTGTAGATATACCAGTGGAAAGTTAACACCAGCACTACTTCATATTTGCACAGGTAGCAGTAGCACAGTTAATGCTAGTAGGAAAAAATATCCCAACCTTATTATTAATGCAGGTTATTAGTGCAACAAAACAACTTCCTGGGTATCAGTAGAACATTTAAATCCAGTATGACTAAATAACTGCCAGTGAGAGAAGAATGACTTAACAACTTCGTAGTGTAGGTAGAGTAACGCAGTTACCGTGCAGATGTTGTGCGAGGTTTTTATTGTCATGCTGAAATTAATTGTGTTATTGTTGACTGTGTAGATATATTGTTGTGTCTGTGTTAACTGTGCCAACTAAACTATGGAGTTTAGTTTATAACTGTGCTTATATTACCTTGTGCATGTGTGTAGTTGTGCTAATGTTACTTGCATACATATTTACTGGTTTAGCTGTGCTAAAGTTATGTTTCTCTAGAAAAATGTCATGTGTGATAGTGTGTCCTTGGGATGTTAATTACCTGTGCAAGGGTTTATCTGCTTTTAATCACCTGTGCTAATGTTTTTTTATGTTCCATTGTGTACATTAGCTTTTTGCTCTGCTCAGCGTGATAAGCACATATTACTCCATTTAACACGTGTATATATATCTGGGAGGATTTACATCAGAGTTTATGCGAGTTCCAGCTCTTCTCTTTTAAATGGGAACACAGCATTTTTTATTCCTCCTCATGACCTGAACATAGCATCATAATTGGTTCCATTAGCGTCCAAGGCGCAGCAAAGAGCCTGTCAGTCTTCTCCTTATTAAAGATCAGCAGTGATCCCACATTTTCCATTTCAAAGCTGTCTCTGACCGGCGCTTTCTGCAGCTCTGGCTAATTATCACTCAGACACTCTGAAAGAGACGGGGATCAAGCCGACTCGTTTAAATGTTATTTCTGGAGCCGTGCGGAGAGCAAATGTGCTTTTAAAGACAAATCTCCGTCTCTCATCTGTCTTTCATGTAATTGGGGAAGTGGACAGGATGAGCACATTGAAATTAGCACACATTTAAATCAAATTGTGATCCAAATTACAGTCATAATGTACAATGCAGGACAAATGAGACAATTAATTCAAACAAATAACTGTAATGTATAAAATTGGTTCAGATATAGCTAATGAAAAACAATCAAAATGTAAAAAAAAAACTTACATTTTTGATCTCAGCAGGATTTTTTAAGCTGTCAGATGATACTTTTATTATTGCATAGAAATATATGAACATTTCATTGCAAAAACAGTTATGTTAAAAAAACCCTCACATAAGTTTTGGAGTCAACAGCAGATTGGTTTAATTTAGAACACAGTGAACGTAAATCAATTTAGCACAGCTTGTTGAAAAAAAAACCAAAATGGAAGCAAAACATGAATTGGGTAGGGGGGTTTGGGGGTACATTTTCTTTTATTCCCCAGCTGTAGAAAATATAACAGAGTCATCTGGTTATTTTGAAGGTATCCGGGTTGTAAATGTTTGAGCCAATGCTGACCCGGATACAGCGCCCTGATTGGCTCAGCAGATTTATTTTTGTTCTTGAGCTTAATAAAATATTTCTAAAGAAAATCAGGTTTTTCTAATGCCTTAAAAGGCATTTTAATGCCATTTTTATCATGGCTGCACGTGTCGTTGTGAGACTGTATGTATACGGCTGTGGCGGAGATATTCAAAGAACATTGTGATACAACCTGGAAGAGCATGTAGATTTAAATCTGAGGCAAGATACAGTTCACGGATGAGTGTATATTAAAAATAATCATCCATGATTTGGACGAATCCACAAACAGTGTACAGAACAGTGTACTATGATTAAAAGGTCGGTTATTTGAGTTACTGTTACCTTTATATCATCATCTAGAACCAGTTTGTCCATTCTCCTCCGAACTCCAACATCAACAAATCATTTTCATCCACACAACTGTCTCTCACTGGATATTTTCTATTTTAGACCATTATCTGTAAACACTGGCTATTGTTATGTGTGAAAATTCCAGTAGATCAGGAGTTTATGAAATACTCAGACCAGCATCATCATGTACCAACAACAACCATGTCATGTTATTTAAAGTCACTTAAATCACCTTTCTTCCTCATTCTGATGATCAGTTTATACTACAGTAATTGTCTTGACCATATCTACATGTCTAAATACATCAAGTTGTGGTCATGTGATTGGCTGATTAGATATTTGTGTTAACCTGCAATTGAACAGGTGTGCCTAATAAAGTGGTTGGTGAGTGTACATAGTAAGGCTTACCAGAGTTTTATTAATTATTAATATATATATATATATTTGTACAAGTCACCTAAACCCTGTTTGCGCTTGTGCGCTGTGGAAGCTGCTCAGAGCCCTGGAAACGTGTGCTTGCTATTTAAGTGTGTGTGTGTATACTGTATATATATATATATATATATATATATATATATATGTGTGTGTGTGTGTGTGTTTTACTGTACTGATGGGTTAAATGAGAAGTGGTAGTGCTGTCATCGCACAGCAATAAGTTCGATCTCTGTGCGGAGATTTCATGTTCTTCCCGTGTTTGCACAGGTTTTCTCTAGGTGCTCTGGTTTCCTCTGGCATTTCAAAGGCATACATGCTGTGTGAATGTGTTTGTGACTGTGTGTGTACTGTATGTGCCCTACGATGGATTGATGCCCAGTGTAGGGTTGTTACTTCCCTTGCTCTAGTCTTTATCCTTGCTGACATGTCACTTAAACTCAGAGATTTATTAGACTCACTCTGTCACTCACCTCTGCTCGCTCTGCCCTCTATTTACACTACACTCGACCATGCACCTTACATATATATATATATATATATATATATATACTTCTTTAATTTCCTACAGTTTTCGGCATTCTGTATTTTGAACAGTATTTCATAAAAGACAAATTACAGCAATGTTTTTTTTTTTTACTTTTAAATTAAGAATGCTAAAAATAATTGACCACCCTCCATCAGACAGGGCATTTTGACATCCTGTGATAAACGTGTGAGTGTGTGGGTTTCAAATAATAGTTGTGTTTATGTATTCCGGGTTGGTTCGTTCTAGTGCTGAGTTCCTTCATGTCATTCGGGACGGTTGGTTGAGTGTCAGATCCTCTCAAAGACGCAGAAGCTCCATCTGTTATAAATTACAGCGTGAGAGTTTCTTCTACTCCTTCTCCACGCCCCGTTTCTCCTGCTGTCATGCATCACTTCATGCCTGAGTACAGAATAAATCAGTCTCACTTTCTGTCTGTCTATCTCACACACTCCCAGCCCTCCATCTCACGCTTGGTCATATGATGAAGATATGAAGTTCGCCAAGTGTACTTACACTGCAAGTGAAAACCACCAGGTTTGGCTTTCATAATGTTTTTTTTGAAAACCTCAAGCAACTCAAAGAACTTGAGTCAAAATTATCCACACTCTGGTTGTAAAATGTATTATAATAGACTTCCAGAAAAAAAAAAAAAAATTGTCGGGTCCCTGACAAAGGCTCTTAACTCTGTCTAATACAGAGGTTGCATGTTGTGGCTGTCCCTGAGCTTTGACCTCAACCTTATAATAAAAATGGGACAGATAAGGGTTTTGTTTTATTCTAATCAGTCAAATCAGCAAAATGAATCTTCTTGTCATTATCCGAGAGGTCAGTACTCTTCTCTCCATACCTATTAATAATAAAAATAGTAATTGATACCCGTAGGGAAATTTTCTGCATTTAACACATCCAGGGCTAAACACCTGTGTGCTGCACTTGGGGATTGGGTGCCTTGCTCAACAGCACTTCAACCATGACTTGCCTAGAGTGGCGTTCGAACCAGCAATCTCTTGGTCCCCAGCCCTTTACCCTATCCATTAAGCCACAGCTGACCCATTAGATAGACAGATAGAGAGATATAAAGGTAAAACATGGACAACTAATTTTGTTTTGGTTGCTCTTATTCATACTATACCTTATAAGACCAACAACTATCCTATCTAATCAGACTTTTAGGTCTATGACATCACAAGAACTGTGTGTAAAAACTGCTCACTGAAGTAATCTGCGACTACCCGAAGTAAATGTAAATACAAGCCCAATTCCAAAAAAGTTGGGACAAAGTACAGACTTTAAATAGAAATGGAAAGCAATAATTTACAAATCTCAAAAACCGATATTGTATTCACAATAGAGCATAGACAACATATTAAATGTTGAAAGTGAGACATTTTGAAATTTCATGCCGAATATTGGCTCATTTAAAATTTCGTGACAGCAACACATGTAAAAAAAAGTTGGGACTGGGCAATAAGAGGCTGGAAAAGTTAAAGGTACAAGAAAGCAACATCTAGTGGACCAATAGCATGCTTAGGTCATTAACATGACTGGGTATAAAAAGAGCATCTTGGAGTGGCAGCGGCTCTCAGAAGTAAAGATGGAAAGCGGATCACCAATCCCCCTAATTCTGCGCTGACAAATAGTGGAGCAATATCAGAAAATAGTTCAACAGTGTAAAATAGCAAAGAGTTTGAAAATATCATCATCTACACTGGATAAAATTATCAAAAGATTGAAAGAATCTGGAAGAAAGGATAATGGCTAAAAACCATACTGGGTGCCCGTAATCTTCAGGCCCTTAGACGGCACTGAATCACATACATGCATGCTTCAGTATTAGAAATCTCAAAATGGGCTCAGGAATATTTCCAGAGAATATTATCTATGAACACAATTCACTGTGTCATCCGCCATTGCTAGCTATAGTTCAAACAAGAAGCCATATCTAAAGAAGATCCAGAAGCGCACTGTCGTGAAAGGAATCATAATTTTCTTTATGGAAATCAGAGACTCCATGTCATTCAGACTAAAGAGGAGAAGGAGTTATCAGCGCTCATTTCAAATATCTGCATCTTTGATGGTATTGGGTTGCATTAGTGCATGTGTCATGGGCTAGCTTACACATTTGGAAGGACACCATCAATGCTGAAATGTATAGCCAGGTTCTAGAGCAACATATGCTCCTATCCAGACAATGTCTCTTTCAGGGAAGACCTTGCATTTTCCAACATGACAATGGTTAAAGTCTTATTTTTCAAAATGGACAGTGGTAAACACTGCCTTTTTTGATAGATGTTGTTGACATGAACTTTCTCTTTAAATGATAAACTCAGTTTAAACATTTAATATGTAATCTATGTTCTATTGTGAATAAAATATAACATTTTGAAACTTAAACATCATTGCATTTCATTTTTAATTACAAATGGTACTTTGTCCCAACTTTTTTTAAATTCAGTTTGTATATATTATATTGAGCAAATCAGGTTTCTAGTAGGATCGCAGATGTACTGATTCCATAGAGAGATGGATAAAGTGATGAAGTGATAGGAAAGTTTGATGTTATAGACAGGAACATAACAATGGAAATGGCTGTTGTAAAAATATATACAAAAGTCAGATTAAAGCCAGAAGCATACAGGTAGAATACATCCTGTGTAGATTAGGTTGCTTAAAAGAGATTGGAGATTGTAAGGCAGTGGCAGGGGAGATAAGACAGAGATTAGACAGAAAGGAGTAAAGGAACTTGTTGTGTCATATGGACAGGCAAAAGATTAAGAGGCAAAAGATTAAGAGGTTAGACGGTTAGGAAGGAGTGAATGAGTTGTATCAGCTGGTAAGACAGAGTGATAAAGTTGGAAAGATTTGCAACATGTCAAGGTGATCATAGGGTTCAAATGGAAATCTACTGACAGGCGAGGAGAGGTTGAGGTAAAGATGGAAGCTGTATTTTAGGGAGCTAATAAATAAGGGAATTATATAAATAAGGGAAAGAAGAGTTGAAGGTGTAGACATTTATAACAGGAGGGAGCAAATATTAGCAATGATGAGGGAGGAAGGCATTGAAAAGTATAAAGAAGAGAAGGACAGCTGCACCTTACATACCGATAGAGAGGAGAGATAGAAGTGGTGTTTTTGACTAGATTATGAACGGATAGGACAGTTTTTGGTCTTGGATCCGGAAACAACAGCAATCTGTGGAAATCAGTTCATTTGATAAATTGTTAATAATCTCATAGAAAATGCATGAAATGTTGTAAATCAAGTAAGAGAGTCTATAATAAACAGATAACAGACCCAGATGGACTCCCTAGTCTCGGCAAAAATGCAATGCTTCCAGTTCTTTTAGAAAATATCCTGGCAGTATCAGGTCTTAAAGTTTCTATGTATCGAGCTATGGTGTATCAATTATTAAGGGTGCGGGTTACTGATAAGAAGGTTGGGCATTTCAAGCCTCAGCACTACTCAGCTACTACTGTTTGGTTATTTTAGCTATGTACGTAAACCTTGCTGTGTTCAAGATGTGTGCAAGCACACCACAAAGTGGCCGATAACATGTGTTCTTTGAGGAAGACAAAAACTTTCTTGAAAAAAATTCTCTTTTCTGGAATTCTATTCCTGTTTTCCTGATCCCACTGACTAAAGCATTTAATTTGTCACATAAACATTAATGCACAGTGAAATTCCTTTCTATGAATACCCCAGTCTGTCTGGAAGTTGGGGTCAGAGTGCAGGAACAGTTACAGCAGCTTTGTGCAAAAGAGCATTGTGTTGCGGTAGCAGGTTTGAACCTGATTCATTAAACTGAAAAGAAATTGCTATGCTACATTCCATAACCGTGTGCTTTCAAAATTGTGAAAAAGAAACATATGTTGGTGTAATGGTCATGTGACCACATACCATTGGTAGTATAGTGTATAGTATAGTGTATTACCTTCATGTGGACAGAGATATTTTAGATATTTTGACACGTAAAATATCCTTATTGACATGTAGAAGGTCTGAGTTAAAGTCTTATCATGCTCTAATACGTTCTGATGTTCACATTGACACGGGCGATGCTTCAGATTGACATCGTGAGAGTAGTTTGTGTCGGGGTGTGAGCCACAGTAGTATCGTGTGTTCCAGGGTTAATAGCAGTGACAGCCAGCTATGGTATGCTAAACATGCCCTAAGAGACATCTCATCTGTTTTTGGGAGAGCAAGAGAGAACGTGAAAAAAACACTGGGTAATCATGATCACTACTGGAGAAATACTGTAAATGTGTGCATGTCTGTGTGTGTGTGGCTCCTGACTAGACTGACATGCAGACAATAGTCATACTGGTAAGCAGACAGTCACAGAGACACACAAAAATCCATACAGAGAGCAAAACAGATTGAAATACAAGAAAACAGACAGCCAGGTGGCAGACAGGAAGACAGAAATTGTATTATTTCCATAAAGGGTGGTGTCAATAAATAAATCCGACAGACAGAAACAGACAGATATACAGAGATACAAAAAGTCTATAAGGCTGACATACTTAATTAACACAGACAGAGAAACAGACAGACATAAAATAAGACCAGCAGGAAGACCACAATATAGAAAGGCATACAGACTAATACAGATGGAGACAGCAGGCTGGACATTAAGCTGGACAAATAGTAATTCAGACAGACAGACAGAAAAACAGGCAGGCATACAGACCACAAATCACACAGACAGATAGGCAGACAAACAGACAGGCAGGAAGAAAGACACACAGAAATACAGGTAAACAGACAGATTAAACAAACAGATAAGTAGACAGACAGGCATTAAGACAGTCTAATATACAGACAGAATGACAGACAGACAGTGCTTATTGTACTTCTCCGATGTCAGAGACTGTGGGAAAGTTAATAATTTTCATTTCTTTGTAAAAATTCAGGAGAGATTCAATTTAAGAATCCATACAGAAAGACAGATACCGATCCGGTATCACATTCAGCGAGTTAAAGTACGTGGATTAAATCTGTCTCTCTGTGCCTCCATCTATCTCTCCCTGTCTCTCTCTCCTTGTCTTTCTTTGATTTTCTATCTTTCTCCCTGTCTCTGTGACACTATCTCTGTCTCTGTGTGTAACCTCTGTGACCTCTGTGGGCAACAGGGCACCGCTCCATCACAGGGCACATATAAACCCTCTTTCAAAAAAGTTGGGACAAAGTACAAATTGTAAATAAAAACAAAATTCAATGATGTTAAAGTTTTAAAATTTCACATTTTATTCGGAATAGAACATAGATGCCATATCAAATGTTTAAACTGTGAAAATGTATCATTTAAATAGAAAGTTAGGTGAATTTAAATTGTGTGACAACACATCTCAAAAAAGTTGGGACAAGGCCATGTTTACCCTTTTCACTTTTTATTACAGTCTGTAAACATCTGGGGACTGAGGAGACAAGTTCCTCAAGTAGAGGTAATAGGAATGTAAACACATTCTTGTCATATCTTCTGTTTTATGCTGCGCCAAATGTTTTCTATGAGTAAAAGTTCAGTGCCCAGACCCTTTTTCATGTTGGAAAATGCAAGGTTCTTCCTGAAAGAGACAACGTTTGGACGGGAGCATAAAGTGCCTAAGAACCTGGATATACCTTTCAGCATTGATGGTGTCGTTCCAGATGTGTAAGCTGCCCATGTCAGGTGCAGACTTCTGAACTGAGGGCTAATAACAACTTGGATCGTCCTTCTCCTCTTTAGTCAAAATGACACGACATCCCTGATTTCCATAAAGAACTCAAATTTTGATTTGTCTGACCACAGAACATTTTTCCGCTTTGGCACAGTCCATTTTAAATAAGCCTTGGCCTAGAGAAGACTTCTGAGCTTTTGGATCTTGTTTAGATATGGCTTGTTCTTTGAACTATAGAGTTTTAGGTGGTAATGGCGGATGGCACGGTGAATTGTGTTCACAGATAATGTTCTCTGGAAATATTCCTGAGCCTATTTTGTGATTTCCAATACAGAAGCATGCCTGTATGTTATTCAGTGCCGTCTAATGGCCCGAAGAGCATGGGCACCCAGTATGGTTTTCAGCCATTTACCCTTAGACACAAAGATTCTTCCAGATTCTCTGAATCTTTTGATAATTTTATCCAGTGTAGATAATGATATGTTCAAACTCTTTGCAATTTTACACTGTCAAACTCCTTTCTGATATCACTACACTATTTGTCTACGCAGAATAAGGGGGATTGGTGATCCTCTTCCCATCATTACTTCTTCCCTTTTCCCATCTTTTTATAGCTGCTGCCACTCCAATGATGCTCTTTTCATAACTAGTCATGTTAATGACCTATTGCCAATTTTCCTAATGATTTACAATTGTTTGTACCTTTAACTTTTCCAGCTTCGTTCCCACTTTTCTGAGATGCGTGGGGTCAGCCGTGGCTAAATGGATAGGGTAGAGGGCTGGGGACAAAGAAGTCACTGGTTCAAACCCCATTTTATGCAAGTCATGGCTGAAGTGCCATTGAACAAGGCACCCAAAACTCCCCCCCCTCCCCATCTGCTCCCCATGCGCCTCACAAGGGCAGAATGCTGCTCCTGGTGTTAACACATGGATGGGTTAAATGCAGAAAACAGTGTCCTCAGGGGATCAATAAAGTAATAAAAAAATGTGTTGCTGTCACAAAATTTGATATAAGTCAATATTCAAAATGTCTCATTTTTGACATTTATTATGTAGTCTGTGTTCTATTGTGAATATAATATCAGTTTTCTTTACATTTGTAAAGTATTGCCATCCCTTTTTCATTTACAGTTTGTACATTTTGTCCCAACTAGAATCGGGTTTTTACACACAGACACATTCACACACTTTCACACAACTCTTTAAAATCTGATAAAATATTCTTGTGTTCCAAATACAGTGGAGTCAAATGATTTTTTTTAAAGTTTATAAAACATTGATGAAGATATTGATTAATTAGGGTGTGACAGTGAAAGTGGAACTGAAAGTGATCTATTTATCAATATTCTTGCACACAGCCGAATTGGTTCTCCGCATTAAACCCATCTGTGCAGTGAAACACACATATACTGTATACTGTACACACAATTTGTGAAGTGAGTATAAGAATACACACATGCCTGGGGACCAAACAGAGCTAGGTGCCTTGCCTGAATTTGCAGTTCCGGGTATCAAGGTTTGCAAGGCCGGTTCTTTACCCACAATCCTACAACTTTCCCTATTAGTGTAGGTGTGTGTGGTGTAAATATGATCAGTAGTGTGATGGTTTGTTAAAAGGCTGATTTGACTCTTCCTCAGGGCATTTTGATCAGTAAGAAATGCCTGTATCAAAGCGTTATTGATACCTCCTCAGCTTTCTGCTCAAACACACACCCCACTAGTTTTTTGGGTCTGATTTATCTCCAGTCTTGTAAATGGGGGTAATAAGCCCCTGGTTCAAGATGTCAGGAAAGCAACCATCTTGAAGAAAGAGGTTAAAGAGCTTTAATACAGCCCTGTGTACATCAGGTGTGCTGTGTTTCAGCATCTCGGACCTAATGCTCTCGGGTCCACAGGGTTTTCTGTTTTTTAGCTTCCTGAGTGCTTTAGACAGTTCATTCTGTGTAATCTTATAGTCTAATGGGTTTGGATTATGTTTTTTAGTTAGTTTCTGATCTTTTGTGAAAAGTCTTTTATGGGTGTGTCCTTGGACCGTTTTGGGTTTAAACTGTTCCATTTCTCCAAGATTCTCCAAGATTTAGCTTCTGATATTCTATTGATAGTCTGATTGTCTGATAGTGTCTAATTGTCTCATAGTATCTTATTGTCTCATAGTGCCTGATTGTCTCAGTGTCTGATACCCTGATAGCATCTTATCATCTCATTGAGTCTGATTGCCTCATAATGTTTGAGTGTTTCAGTGTCTGATTGTCTGATAGTGTTTGATTATCTCAGTGTCTGATTTCCTGATAGTATATTATTTTTTGATAGCGTCACAGTGGTAGCACAGTTGGTTGTACTGTCACCTCACAACAAGAAGGACCTGGGTTGGATCCCTGGGTGTAATGACCTGGGAAATGTCTGTGTAGTGTTTGCATGTTTTCCTCAGGTTCACGATGGTAGTTCTCTGATGATCCTGGTTTCCTCCGGTTTCCAAAGTTAAGTGGGCGTTAGTATGTGACCGTGTGTGTGAGGGACAGTGAGTTTCCGTGTCGGCACAACACCATGTCTCGAATAATAGGGCAATGTCAAGGTGTACATGTTTTAGAAATTATGTGGTTGTATGTTTGCATCCTAAAACCGAGGAATTTGAAACTTAAATATTCCAGGAGCTTATAGATAATGATAAAGATTCTTGTTAATTCATCAGAGATGAAAATAAAGAAACATATGTAGAGCTAAAAGTGATGGGGCTTCAGAGAAATGCAGTGTCTACAGCAAGGTTTGGTTGAATTAGAGATCCTTTTCCTGTTTAGATTTGATCCTGGTAGTGTGGCCTATGTAAGTATTAGATTAATTGTATATGGCTCTTGTCATGTGTTAGGTGGTTGCTGGTGTGTGTGGAAGTTTATAGAAGGTGTTCTGAGTGGAACAATCTTAAGATTTTTGGCAAAAATTTTAATGCTTTCCAGATCTAGGTGTGCATCACTGATGATAGGGTGCCATGCAATAGTGGTGTGTCTGAGCATTCTTTGAAGATACAGTATTTTGTCTTCCTTTTATGATGATATTCCTAAAGTAATATCTTCTGGGCAGAATTGTTGAAATGGGTATATTTGCTTTTGGGAACATTCTGTGAGCTAGTTTAGTCATCTTCTTTATAGAGTGTGCTCAGTCACCTCTGGAGTTAAGGTCATTGTTATCTGTGCAAATCACAATACATTGAGGGTCCTGTACAGTAGATTGAGTGCACTGTATGTGGATTAATTGTCTCTACGTTGTTCTTCAGTTGTCTGAGTCTGTTGTTTAAGTGGCTATAACTCCTCTCTTTACTCCTCTACTCTTTTTAAACTCCATGATCTCCATCTCTAACAGGGAGTCTCTCTTTCTCTCTCTCTCTTTCTCTCACTCTCTTTCTCTCTCTAATAAATTTAGTCATGTATAGGAGGTCAAGACAACTTACTGAAATATAAATGGACTGATCAGAATGGGGAATAACAAGATTTTTTTGTTTTGTTTTATTGGTTTATTAATGTCATCTTTAACATTGATAGCCATATTGACGACAGGAACAAGGTCATATTCGTACACAAGTTTCACATCTTATACTAAAGTCATTTACATTTACAAGTCAGTAACAATTTAGCATCTCCAGTTCACCTAAAATGCATGTCTCCGGAGCAAATGCCTTGTTGATATGAAAGGTTGTGTGTGTTTGTGTAAGTGCGCATGTTAGTGTTACTTATTGTCTCTGAGATGGTGACATGCAAAGATGTATTGTGCTGCTAACATACAACACTTCAACACTCCTAAATGTGTGTATGGAGCAGTGGTGAGATTTCGCTGTGTGTTTGTGGGACTGTAGTGACAATTTGAGTATATGGGAATTAATTTATTAATATTTAATTCTCTCAGGTGTTTAATGTTCTCACAATGCACGAGGAAGTGCAGCTTTGTCTCCACAATATTATTATTACTCTCTCTATGTGTCTCTCTGTCTCTCTCTTTTTTGTTCCACATCCTAAACTTCTTGTTGATTATCTTACTTTAACCGCAACAGATTTAGTAGCTTATCGATTGGCATAATATCATTCATATACTATACCCGTTTGATCCTAGTTTCAGGGTTACTGGGAAGCCGGTGCCCACCCGTAAACTCTAGGCGCGAAGGCAGGAACCACCCTAAACAGGGCACCAACCATCATAGGGCGAACACACACACAATTATACACACATTCACAACTAACGGGCAATTTAGAGACACCAATTAACCTATCATACATGTCTTT
>JAOUQV010330501.1:0-11364 GCA_028565295.1 Aspidoras spilotus
CCCTCTGACCACTGTGCAAGACTTGTATGTGTCATTCCCAAGACGAATTGACGCTGTATTGGCTGCAAAAGGAGGCCAATACTAATAAACTATTGTGGTCTAAAACCAGGTGTTTCAGTTTCATTGTCTAACCCCTGTAATTAAAATAGTTAATTTTCCAAGACGTCTAATTTGAATGTTCCTCAATTGAGCACTTTATGATAATATGTAGTCTGCCTTTATTGATTGCAATATAACTGAAGCAGACAATACTGGAGTCCTATTAAGTTTTAAAAATGCATCATCTCAGAGCAGTAATGTATTTAAATGCCAGGAATGAAAGTTAGCTTGTTTGGTTGAAAAGCAAATTTTCTTTGCATTGGGACTTGACCATAAATCACTATTGCATAATACCCAGATTCATTTACTAGGACTAAAAGCCTTCTGTCTAAAAAAAATCAATATATGATAGTATATTTTAATGCATGTCTCATTTTTTAAGATTTTACATGGACTTGCCCCTCCTTCACTTAATCAGCTCCAAACACAAAAATACACTAAAGGAAGTAGGGTTACAAGAGCCACTACTAGAGAAGACTGTATTGTACAATACAGAAGGAGTAGATTTGGGCAAACAGTCTTTTAAATTAGAGCCGTTCAATATTGGAATAGTTTACTAAATTAGTTAAGAAAACGTACAAATTACTAGACTTTTAAATGTAAACTGAAGATATGGCTGAACATAATTCAAATCTGTAATCATTGATAACTACATATTGTGGCTGAAAAATACAACAAGTTTAATAAAACTTACGAGACGTGGTAGTAAAAACAAGGTTTTTAATCACCCTGAATAAAGTAAAAGTAAAAGAAAAATAATTTGAGAGTCAATACATCGTTCCCAACGGTCAGAGTATTGCTCTGACCCTCTTGTCTTGGGGTCTTCCTATATGTGTGTGTGTTGTAACTGACTTACAGGGGGTTGCCCCGTCTGTTTCTTGTCTTCCAGCTTTTAGTGCTGTCTGCTGGGCAGACTTGCTCACTCCCTTCTCCATATATAATCTTAAACTGCCAGGTTACTTGGGAATTTACGAGTGTTTACAGGCTAAGTGATCAGACAATCCTGTTCTAGTGTGGTATGAATATAAACAGATCAACAGCAGATAAACAATCTCATACTTCCTCATAAATATTTTTTGTGGTATTTTATTTTTATATAAGTGTTTTTTTTATTATCTTTTCTTTTCTTGTTTGCTAATATCATTGAGCTGTTGGTATTGGTCCTAAGTTTACAACAACCTGCTGAGGGACTATAGATTTTAGCTTCTGTATCTAACTCTGGCACATTAACATTAATGTAAGAACTGAAATGTGCATTGTTTGTTTTAAATTTTCTTCATTCTGCCACTTCCTTATTCAGGGGTTGCCACAGTGAATCAATATTTCCCTCACTCTGTTCTCTGCATTTTCTGATTATACGCCAACTACCTGCATGTCTACATTCACCACATCTATATATCTCCTCTTTGGTCTTCCTCTCTGTCTCCTGCCTGGCAACTCCATCTCCAACATCCTCCTACCAATATATCCACTGTCCCTCCTCTGCACATGTCCGAACCACATCAATCGGCCCTTTCTAACTTTGTCTCCCAATTTTCCAAACTGTGCTGTCCCTCTGATGTTCTCATTCTTAGTCCTGTCCATCCTGGTGACTCCCAATGAGAACCTCAACATCAGTTCTGCAACCTCCATCTCTGCTTCCTGTCTCTTAGTCAGTGCCACTGTCTCCAAACCTGTAGCCTGGCAGTTCTACCTTCCTCCCTCTCATTCACACACATGTATTCTGTCTTACAAGTGTTGACTTTTATTCCGCTCCTTTTCAAAGCATATCTCCACCTCTGCAATTTCTCTTCTAGCTGTTCCCTGCTCTCACCACAGATCACAATGTCATCTGCAAACATCATAGTCCATGGTGATTCCTGTCTGACCTCATCTGTTAGTCTGTCCATGACCAGAGCAAACGAGAAGGGGAGCCGATCTTTGATGCAGTCCCACCTTTACCTTAAAACTATCTGTCATTCCTACAGAACATCTTTTTACAGCTCTGCACATCACCCCTGTTCTTATAATCGGTACAAGTACACTTTCCCTCCATTCCTCAGGCATCAAATCACTTTCAAAAATCTCATTAAATAGTCTAGTCAAAAACAACACTCCCATCTTTCCTATACATTTCCATACCTCTACCGGTATGACATCATGACGGATTGCTTTTCCCTTCCCCATCCTGTTCAAAGCTTTCCTTACTTCATCCTTGCCAATCTTTGCAACTTCCTGTTCCACATTTTCTATGCCTCCAACTCTTCTTTCCCTGTGATTCTCTTCATTCATCAGCTCCTCAAAATACTCCCTCCATCTTTCTATTACCCTTTCCTCAACTGTCAGTACGTTTTCATTTCTATCCTTGATCACCATGACATGTTGCACATCATTTCCACTCTATCTCTCTGCCTCGCAAGACGATACAACTCCTTCTCTCTTTCCTTACTGTCTAACCTCTATCTATCTGCAGAATCTCTTTTTGTTCTCCAACTTACATTCAAATTGTGGTGCATAGCCACTGACAACATTCATCATTAAACCTTGAATTTCTAACTTCAAATTCATCTCCCTATTTGACACCATTTTCACCTAAACAACACTCTTTACATAGTCCTCCTTCAGGACCACCCCAACTCCATTTCTTTTCCTATCCACAACATGATAAAATAGTTTAAAACCTGCACCAATGCTTCGAGCCTTACTCCACTTCCACTTTGTTTCCTGCACACACAAAATATCTTCTCTCCATTATATCAGCCAGTTCTCTACCTTTCCCTGTCATTGTCCCTACATTCAGGGTTGCTACCCTCAATCCTACACTCTTGACTCTCCTGTTTTTTCTCTGTCTCCTCACACGCTTCCCTTCTTGTCGTCTTTCACCAGTACCCTGTTTGCCACCAGTACTGGTGGCGGTCGTTGTTAACCCAGGCTGCGACCGATCTGGTATGTAGTAACATTGATTAATTTGCATATTTTACTTGGCAAATGTTTTACGCCAGATGCCCTTCTTGGCGTAACTCTCACTATTTACCTGGACTTGGGACCAGCATTAGAAATACACTGGCTTGTGCTCTCTAATTGCTGATTTGTCTGTTTTTTAATAAATTAATAAATAAATATTTGCTTCTTATTTTTGCAGCAAATCACAACACCCTGCATTTTTTTTCCTCAGAATAGTGGTCGGTTAATTAATATGTTGTGTTCTTTACTAACTTTCATAATTTGTTTTATTATAACAGTAATGGTTGGAAATCTAAAATCATTCTGTATTGATTTATTAATGCAAAATTTATCGAAAATAATCATAAACAAAATTTTGTGCAACAAATAATGGTAGGGTGACTACGATTTTTTCACAGCATAGGTCGTTTTCTCTGCTCAACTTATTTAAATTATGCAAAGTATCAGTTTTATGTCACATTTATTATTTATGTCATGCAATGTACTTTAGCAAAGAAAGCTAAGAACAAAAATATTCAGTCTTCAGAACATTTTTTGTTCTTTTTTATTCTTACATTGTCTGTGTGCAGAGAGAGAGAAAGGAGAGATAAACTGATGCTATGCAATTAAATAGCATTTTCAGTCTACGAAAGCACTTCACACGTCTGTGTGTAGTGGGAATGAAACATAAATGGAGGGGGTCAGGTATCTTCTCACCCAATCCATTTTTCTTTGATAGATAGATAGACACAAGCTCAGCATCAAAGCATGCAGCACTGCTGGATGCTATCAACCAGGAACAAAATAAGCTACTTAAAAGTCCAAACACATTCGATTATAGCAGGTAATGTATCTAGTGCTCCTTTGTGATTGAAATATTTTCTTTAAAAACAATTGTTTAGGATTCAGATTTTAATGGCAGATTAGAGACACAAAAAAGCTGATTTAAAAAAGTGGATCCCATTAGAGTTTCCAGTGACCTTTACAGAGCTTAAAGATATATACACTGGCAAACAGTCTTAAGGGAATTTGAATTAACCTTTAATCAAATGGCACATAGATCTCGAAAAGAGAAATATATGGAGATAAAATTAGCTTTTTATTCAACAGGAAAAACGCATGCGTATGTCTATAGAGTATGCCTTAGAACTCTATGAGAGTAAATCAAAAATGATCTGCACTCCAGTTAGAGTATTTTTAAACTTCTGCTGGCAAATTTTCTTTCTGTATGAGATTTATGTCTCCCCAAATAACCAGAAAGGAAACTGCTGCGCAGTGATACATTTTTTGCAAAGTATAATCAGCGTCTACGTACAATTGAAAATGAAATGTATCTGATCGATCACAATGCTTTAGTTCTCTTATGGAGAATAATAATGTGTCCATAAAGTATGTGGACAGAACAGAGACCCGAAGAATTAACCTTTTGCCCTAAAATTAAAGCTTGAATAGATCATAATAGGAACACTGACTATTCAGAATTAATGTCCACAGAACACACTTATTAAGCAATGGTTGAACATCCTTTTTTTTAAATAAAGACAGTAAAATCAGAGCAAGTTTCGTTTGATCGATGTACAACATTTTTTGCATGAAGTCAATGAAATGCTCTTTCATTTTAGACTTTTCTCTAAAGTCTTTTTCAGTGAAAAGAGCTTCAGAGCTTGTCTCTGTTTGGTAAATTTTTTTTTGGTAAACAAAATGGCAATGGTGCGACCCAGTCATTTTGAGAGACTTTGTTCTCCATTTTTGTCAAGAATAATTTATCATGAATTGATGAATTCTTTTTGTTATCGCATTTTGTTCCAATGAAAACTTTTTTCCCCCCAAGTGATCCGTACCGAAATCTGGATTTCCCTCTTTTCTTTATCACAGATTGCACTAGTGTTTGGTTTGAAATAAGACATTTGACAATTGGTTAATACGTGTGTGTTGTGAACATTCACCTGAGACATTTTGTGTACCAGATCTAAACAAATGTCACCTACTATCAACCATTCAAGTTCTAATTACAGTGCGAAAGATTCATTATTAAGGCTTCTTATCTGTTTATGTGCTTTATGGACACAAATTATGTTTCTCCCTAATAATAAGATGATTTTAGGATTATCAATAGGATAAATTTAGTTTTCAATAGAATGTAGATGAGGACATTCTATTGATTCTAAACAGAAATCTTTAAGCTTAAGCTTTAAAAAAAGATTGTGTCGGAACTGGTTTTGTGTCTATCTTAAAAAGATTAGCTAAAGGCTAAAGACCTCTTTGACCGATCGTTTATTTTTGCGTATATTTTAATAGCCTGCTATTTGAAGCCTGCGTGATAGACTTTACCTAAATTGATTTTAGTACTCTCCACATTTGTGTACCATGGCATGACAAGCTACAAATTTTGAGTTTGGTCTTATTATTATTATTATTCTCTGGATCAGTGTTCTTTAAGACAGGTTTAGAATCGGTGTGCATCGCTTATATGTGTTCTTTGCTGTCACATTCAATGCATTTAATTACTGCTTTAAAATCATTTTCTGTGTGTTTACATGATCCACAGCATCTGAAACAGATGTTTTTCAGATAAGTCTTATTTACTTCCAAAGTTTTATTTAGGATTAGAATGCACTTTTTAAGTAGATAAGATTTATTATGGACAGAACATTGTTGGTTGGGTTCTTTTAAACCTTTTGGATTGAAGTCTTATTTTTATAAAACTAAGCCAACAAGACACAACAGGGGCTTTGTAAGAGAAAGCTCTGACACCCGCTGCACCTTTCATTATTTTAGGAATCTGTAAGCAGCCTGCATTTTTAAACTCAGTCAGAATCATTCATTCATTTTCTATACCCGCTTAATCCTAGTTCTAGGGTCACAGGAAAACCAGTGTCCATCCAGCAAATATGAAAGCAAGGGCAGGAGCAACCCTAGACAGGTGGCTAATCCATCATAGGGCGCACACACACATGCAATCACACGGTAATGGGCAATTTAGAGACAGCAATTAACCTATCATGCATGTCTTTGGAATGCAAGAGGAAACCGGAGTACCCAGAGAAAACACACGCTAACATGGGGAGAACTCCACACAGAAATTTACCGAGGTGCCCAACCCGGGGCTCAAACCCAGGATCTTCTTGCTGTGAGGCCACAGCATTATCCACTTCGCCACCGTGGTGCTCCAGTCAGAATCAGTGCATCATAAAATATCAATAGTTCACTTAGATATTGTGGAGAGAAAACATTAAGATCTCTATACGTGAGTAATATAATTTTATGGTCAATACAGAATTTAATTGGAAATCAGTGAAGTGTAATTAAGATAGGGGTTGTCAGATCTTTTTTTAGTAAGTTCTCTGGCTGCAGCATTCGGCACTAACCACAAGGGGTTTTCAGTTAGCCGTGTTTGCCTTCAGTTATTTTTATGTATTTAAGTTCAGACTTTTGAGTTTGGTTCTGCAGAGTAACAATGCCATTTCATAATGTTCAGTTTCTACGTTCTACAATTAATTACTATGCCTAAATATTTTGTGTTTTTTTTCTATGAGGGAATTATTGCCTCTGGATTTCATTCAGTTAATTCATTTGAGTTATCTTCATGCTTTTGGCTTGGTGATTGTTGACTTTGTTAAACCAGTTTGAATTAAAGTTTTTTTTCTGCCATGTTTTTTGCCTGATTGTGACTGTGTTTAAGTAAATAAACTCCTCTTTATTCCACAAAAAAACTTGGCATTGGGATTGATTCCTATCAATGACAACACTGAACATGCATGTGAACTGATTCTGTTGGATATATGATTAAAACATTTGCAAATGAGGACAAGTATTTATGTCTGATTATAGGTGAAGACAGTAGTGCATTTAGGGAACAAAGAAGAATAAAGAAAATATATTAAAAAGCAAGGAGATTTACATAAAAATATTAGGTATTTGATGATTAAAATAAATCCTATAGCACAACTGCAGATCATTTTTGACTCACACTTGTACATTATGAACAGTCTGACCACCATTTGTGTTTTATTGATTTTTTTTTGTTCTAATGGATTTTAAGTAACTATAAAGCTTATATAATTATATAAGTATCTCTACTATCATAATATTCCTTAAAAATAAAGTGCACACTAAATCATTGCTGGAAAAGAAAGCCTGCTTCGCCATTAATAAATAATTAAAAACTTAAAAAGAAATACACGACTGTGCTCTGTAGACAGCCCCATGACACCGCTGCGGAATGTCAAAACCATGGAAGTCAACACATAAAACACAACACAGTTTACTATGCAGTGAGAGTTCACTAACAAATTTCACCAACTGATTATTCTGCATCCACCAAACCACTAATCAGAGACTTGCTTGGATTTTGCTTTAACTGAGTCTATTACTTCGGAAACAACACTGCATATTTGTCTTGTTTGCAAAGTACTTTGAGTGCTGTGTGAGGAATATAAAGTGTTCATATCTGATAAAATGACCTCCAGCATTATCCTCTAACAAGTGTAAACACCAGCCTGAGAATAAAGGAAAACATTCCGCTGTGATTCATTTGGACTTGACTATGATTACACTTTCTAGTTTTAATCAGTCAATTAACCTTCTTTTCTTAAGATCCTTTTTACAGACTCAGCTATGAGTATAAATAGTCTGTATAACTAACCTAAACATTAGCCGGTTAGAATTTGGGTTCTGGCTGTCCAAAATGTGCTTGTCATTCATTTTTATTTCTTTCATATACCATCATCTCTTATTAATGGCTGGCTGCACTCTGTGAGACTGGGAATACAAATATCTTAATATTTGTGTAATAAATTGCATGAACTTTAGAACCATTAAGACTTCTCTTAGAGAAACAAAAGAAGAATCGCTACCTAGGTTTTCCATTGTGTCACAAATTAATGTTGTTTATAAACACACTCTTTCTCTAAGGATTTTCTAAGGGATAAAAACCTTTCTCATAACTAAACTAACAACCCTTAAGTAATATAAATATATATTTATTAAAAAATTACATTATTATATAATAATATTTTGGGCTTCTTTAAAATTAATTTGCCTGTATGAATATCTTTACGGGATTATCCAGAGGAGAATAGGAAAGAACTCTGTAAATGTTTTTGGTTAAAATTATAAAGATGTGAGTTAGGCTTAGAGGATTCATGTGATCCCTGACTGGTAGCTGTCATGTGCCATAGGGTACAGATACAGAGTGATAATTTTGATAATTTGATAATTGTGATAAGTGATTAGTAAATACCACTAAATTAGGGGAGAAAGTTGGGGGGATACTCAAAAGAAAATGTATAAATTGCAGCAGGTGGGTACACTGATCAATAACTGGATTAGGAACACCTGAGAGGAATATGATCACTGACAAAGTGCACCAAATGATATTTAAATCTCAACTGGCTTTCGTAATATGTGGTGACCTGCCAACTGCACAGAAAAAGGAAAGCTTTACCAGATATGGATAAACAGTGTTTGGCAGTCTTTCAGCAACAGCTGCACTAGGGGTACGAGAAAAGTACCATGTTATCAGGAGAAACCAGCAGCAAACAACCAGACTACGGTCACATAGTGGCTGGCCATGCGTGCTTGATCTGAGAGGTGAGTGTCAAACCATTAAGGTAAATTTGCAGAGCTGCTGCAGTGGGCATGGGGAGTGATACGGAGTGGGCATATTAAACAATGTGTGGATTCTGCTTGCTGTAATTATTCAAAAGTTATTAGCCAAGTGTTCCTAATCTATCGAAATACTGTACATATTATTTTTATATAAAGCATGTAAAAGATAGTATTTCAAATATATGACAAGTAGTATAAAATGAGAAATTTTACTGAGGACTGTCTAGCACAGGGTGGGTCAACTATATGGATATATATATATATATATATATATATATATATATATATATATATAAATGGCCTACCCTGTACATTAATTAGCAATACAGAAAACTGGAGAACAAAGGGTCACAACCTACTAGATGTCTTTATGAAGGACAAACATGGTATCTTTTGACAAGGGTACCAAAAGATGTTAGACACATTAAAATCAGGTGCGGACAATTATGTTTTTGTTGAACTATGCACTACTGAAGATGTATTTTTAATGCAATCTTCTTTTTCTTTTTTATAGCTCAACAGTTAAAGAATCAAAAATGAAGATTAATAAAAAATGAAACAAAATACTAGAATTCTCTCTGGGAAAAATACTGACAGTATGCAACTACAACAGTTTAATTGTGCTTTTATCAAGATAGTTTAGCTGTCATGGTCCACATATTAAGAAGCATAGCGATTCTATAGAAAGGATCTTTACATGGTCCATGTAAAATTAGGCTTTTAGCTCCTACACATGTTGGTCTTGTTTTTCTGTTCCCTTTAGAGTATAATATCTAAATAGTTTTTGTATTGAAACAGGTTTTCATGTTAATTTACGAGATGGTGGTTACTACAACTTTAATAAGATCATGTATTAATGATATATTAATATGTGTTATTTAAAAGTGTAACCAAATAGGAATACAATATTTGGGTCAAACAGTCAACGAGTTATAAAAACCAGCTATTAGATAGCACAAGGCAGTGTATTTCTAGTGCCGGTCCCAAGCCCGGGTAAATGGTGAGGGTTGCGTCAAAGTTAAAATGCAATTGAAAATTTAATGTTACTTCATACCGGATTGGTCGCGGCCCGGGTTAACAATGACCGCCACCAGTACTGGTGGCAAGCAGGGTAGTGGCGGAAATTGGGCTACTGTTTGCCGAAGACGACGAGGAGGGAAGCGTGTGAGATGACGGAGAGAGCACAGGAGAGTCAAGTGTGTAGGAATGAAGGTAGCAACCCTGAATATAGGGACGATGATAGGAAAAGGGGGAGCAAGGCTCGAAGCATTGGTGCAGGTTTTAAACTGTTCCTTATGGTGTGGATAGGATGAGAAAATGGAGTTGGGGTGGTCCTTAAGAAGGACTATGCAAGGAGTGTTGTTGATGTAAAAAGGGTGTCGGATAGGGTGACGAGAACACATATTTCCAAAAGAAGGAGGAGCACAGTGTGACCTACAAGAGTGGAGGCAGGGGCACATAGGTAGGCTACATATTGTGTAGACAAGGTCACTTGAAAGAGATTGGAGGGTAGTGGCAGGGGATAGTGTAGCTAAACAACATCGAATGGTGGTTTGCAGGATGACGCTGGTAGTTAAGAGGACAAAATGGTGAAAGTTAAGAAAGGAGGAATGCTGTGAGGAGTTCAGAAAGGAGTTAAGGGAGGCTTTGGGTGGTAGCAAAGAGCTTCCAGATGACTGGGTAGTAGCAGCAACAGTGATTAGACAGACAGGCAGGAAGGTACTTGGTGTGTCATCTGGACAGATAAAAGACAGCAAGGAAACTTGGTGGTGGAAGTGCAGGAGGTTATTCAAAGGATAGGTTGAAGAGAGTAAGCAGGATTATAAAGAGATGAAGCAGAGGACAAAGAGGGAGGCAGCAAATGCCAAGCAGAAGGCCTATGATGAGTTGTACGAGATTTTAGACAGTAAAGTGAAAGCGGGAAAGGATGTGCAACATGTCAGGGTGATCAAGGATAGAGATGGATTTGTACTGACAGGTGAGAAGAGGGCGAGGAAAAGGTGGAAGGAGTATTTTGAGTAGCTGATGAATGAAGAGAATGACAGGGAAAGAAGAATAGGAGCAAAGAAATAGTGGAACAGGATATAGTAAAGATTAGCAAGGATGAAGTAAGGAAAGCTTTGAAAAGGATGAAGAAAAGAAAAAGCAGTCGGAGGAGAGATGGGAGATTTGATTAGATTATTGAATGAGATTTTTGATAGTGAATTGACGCCTGATGAATGGAGAAAAAGTGTACTTGTACCGATTTATAAGAACAAGTGTGATGTGAAGAGTTGCAGCAATTACAGGGGCATAAAGTTAATGAGTCAAACAATGAAGATTTGGGAGAGAGTTGTTGAAGCTAGGCTTAAAATCAGTGGCTGTTTCTGAGCAGCAGTATGGTTTCATGCCAAGAAAGAGCACCACAGATGCACTTCCTGCTTTTAGAATGCTGAAGGAGAAGTATACAGAAGGTCAGAAAGAGCTACACTGTGTCTTTGTGGATTTAGAGAAAGCCGAGGGAGGACCTTAGGGAGGCCCCGGACCAAAACGGTGTTGTTTGTCTTTACGAGTTTTTTTTATTAATTTTTCCAATTCCTACCTCTGGTATATGGACGTCGGAACTCCTGATGTCCATTTATATCACGTCAGACACTCCTTCATTACAGCAAACATACAATAAACAGCATAAATGGAGATGTGTTGGAGAGACTACGCGACCTCGGCCTGCTACGGAGTCAAAGCCCTGAAGCC
>JAOUQV010330516.1:0-11364 GCA_028565295.1 Aspidoras spilotus
CAGGCTTGTCCAATTTAGCCATGAAACCTCCCACACTAAAATGACAGATGTTTCAGTTTCATTGTCTAACCTCTGTAGATGACATATAAAATGTTTAAACTGAAAAAAAATAGTTGATTTTAATACTTGATTTTTAAAACGCATCTAGAAAAGGTTGGGACAAGGCCATGTTTACCACTGTGAGACATCCTCTTTTTTTCTTTACAACAGTCTGTAAACATCTGGGGACTGAGGAGACAAGTGGCTCAAGTTGAGGGATAAAAATGGTAAATACATTCTTGCATAATATAGGATTCTAGTTGCTGAACTGTCTTAGGTCTTTTTTGTCATATCTTCCGTTTTATGATGCACCAAATATTTTCTATGGGTGAAAGTTCAGAATCCGGACCCTTCTTCTACGCAGCCATGATTCTGTAATTGATGCAGTATGTGGTCTGGCATTGTCATGTTGAAAAATGCAAGGTCTTCCCTAAAAGAGACGTTGTCTGGATGGGAGCATATGTTGCTCTAAAAACTTGATATACCTTTCAACAATGATGGTGTCCTTCTAGATGTGTAAGCTGCCTGTGCCACATGTACTTATGCAACCCCATACCATCAGAGATGCAGGCTTCTGAACTGAGCGCTGATAATATCTTGGATTGTATTTCTCCTCTTTAGTTTGAATGACACCGTGTCCCTGATTTCCAAAAAGAACTTAAACATTTTAATTCGTCTCACCACAGAACAGTTTTCCACTTTGCCACAGTCCATTTTAAATGAGCCTTGGCCTAGAGAAGACGTCTGAGCTTCTGGATCTTGTTTAGATACGGCTTCTTCTTTAGAGTTTTAGCTGGCAATGGCGAATGGCACAATAAATTGTGTTCACAGATAATGTTCTTTGGAAATATTTCCTGAGCCCATTTTAGATTTCAAATACAGGGGCATGCCTGTATGTGATGCAGTGCCATCTAAGGGCTCAAAGATCACAGGCAACCAGTATGGTTTTCCGGCCTTGACCCTTATGCACAGAGATTCTTCCAGATTCTTTGAATTTTTTGATATTATGCACTGTAGATAATGATACAGTTAAACCCTTTGCAATTTTACACAGTCAAACTCTTTTCTGATATCGCTTCACTATTTGTTGGTGCAGAATTAAGGGAATTGGTGATCCTCCTCCCATCTTCACTTCTGAGATCTGCTGCCACTCCAAGATGCTCTTTTTATAGCCATGTTAATGACCTATAATTTGCAATTGTTTGCCCTTTTAAATTTTACAGCCTCTTATTGCTCAGTCCCAACTTTTTTAAGATTTTAAATAAACCAATATTTGGCACGAAATTTAAAAATGTCACCCACCGATATTTGATATGTTTTTTATGTTCTACTGTGAATAAATTATTAGTTTTTAAGATTTGTAAATTTGTAAATTGCATTCCGTTATTTACAGTTTGTACTTTGTCCCAACTTTTTTGGAATTGAGTTTGTAAATCAAAACATAATAATTATAATAATAATAACAAGAATAATAATAATAGCAATAATAATAAGTTCAACTTGGTGCCTTTCACATAAACCCTAAATCACGAAAAAGGTATATAATTTTTTAACCACTGAAATAAAATGAACATGTTTTTTAATGATTTATTTACTAACAATGATTTATTTACAATTATTTGATCCATGCCCCGCTCAGGCAACAAAGGAGTGGCTCCGTTAAAGGTTCTGGAGTGGCCTAAGCAGTGCCCAGACCTCAACACCATAGAAAAATTGTGGAGGGAGTTGAAAGTCTGTGTTGCTCAGTGATACCCCCAAAACATCAATGGTCTAGAAGAGATCTGCCTGAAGAAATTGGCCAAAATACCAGCTAAAGTCTGTGCAAACCTGGTGAAGATTTTTGACCTTAGTCATTGCCAACAAAGTTTATTTTACAAAGTATTGCGTTGGACTTTTGTTATTGACCAAATACTTATTTTCCACCATAATTTACAAATAAGTTATTTAAAAATCCTACAATGTGATTTCCTGGAGTAGTAGCTGTGTAAATATTTTTGGACCCAGTGTGTGGCCAGTCAAGTTCATTCTCACCATATTCTGTCATCCCTGTCTTTATGGACTTTGTTTGTGCACTAGTGCACAGTCATGTTGTTAGAGGAATAGGCCAGCTCCAAACTGTTCATTCAGAATTCCTTTTACTGGAACTAAGGGGGCAAGACCAGATTCTGAAAAACAAACCCACACCATAATCCCCCCCCACCAAACTTTACACTTGGCACAATGCAGACTCGTCCATTAGATTTCCATATGTAGAAGTGTGTCACTCAAGAGAACGTGTCTCCACTGCTCTAGACGCTTTGCATTGCACTTAATGATATATGGCTTGGATGCAGCTGCTCGAACATGGAACCCATTTAATAAAGCTCTCTGCACACTGTTCTTGAGCTAATCTGAAGGCCACATGAAGATTGGTGGTCTGTAGTGATCAGATTTGAAGAAGGTTGGCGACCAATTCGCACTATAGGCATCCGCTGACCCCGCTCCGCAAGTTTATGTGGCCTAACACTTCCATTTTCTTATAATACAGCTAACATTTGACTGGAATATATAGGAGCAAGGAGATTTCATGACTGGATTTGTTGCACAGGTGGCATACCATCACAGTTCCAATCTGGAATTCACTGAGCTCCTGAGAGCGATCTGCATGCAATTTGCATGCCTAGTTGCTTGATTTTATACTCCTGTGGCCATGGAAGTGATTGGGACATCTAATTCTGATAATTGTGATGGGTGAGTATACATTTGGAAATATAGTGTGTGTATGTATATATATATATATATATATATATATATATATATATACATATACACACACACACACACACACACCACCAGAATTTACGAATACATTCTTTAAAAATCCTAAAATGTGATTTCCTGGATTTTTTCCCTCATTTTGTCTCTCAGAGTTGAACGATGTATGGCTTAGATGCAGAAGCAATATTTTCTGGCCATGCTTCTGTACTGGAAAATGTACAGAATTCTAATTAAGAGGAAAACAATCATGGCAGTCACTAAATATTAGGTGATGTATGTTTTTTTTGTTGTGGAGTTTGTTCATTTTTAAACAAGTTATATAATCAGCTATTTTGAGTTAAAATGAAGATTGCGTGAGTTATATTTTTAAACTTACTTCAATGGTAATGGGTCAAACTAATCTTCTATGAAAGATTTTGTCACAGTTCTGGAAATTGTTCTTTTACTTTTTTTCCAGATACCGATTCAAATCTTACAGTTAAAAAGAGTGTACTCGTTTATGCTGAGCGCTCTATTACATCAGACTGAAAGACTCGGAATAACCAACTTAATCTTTTATCACCATAAATAGTATTGGATTTCCTTCCGAGTCTGCTTTCTCTCAAGGCTTCTTCCTCTTATCATCTCAGGGAGATTTGCCATAGCACTGCCACCATCCGGCTTGCTTATTAGGGATAAATACAAACTACTACTACTACTACTACTACTACTACTACTACTACTACTACTACTGCTGCTACTACTACTACTACTACTACTACTACTACTACTACTACAAACCCGATTCCAAAAAGTTAGGTCAAAGAACAAACTGTAAATAAAAACGAATGCAGTAATTTACAAATCTCAAAAACTGATATTGTATTCACAATAGAACATAGACAACATATCAATTCATGAAAATATTGCCTTATTTGGAATTTCATGACAGCAACGCATCTCAAAAAAGTTGGGACGGGGCAATAAGAATCTGTAAAAAGTTAAAGGTGCAAACAATTGCAACTCATTAGGTCAATTGGAAATAGATCATTAACATGACTGGATATAAAGAGCATAGTGGAGTAGCAACAGCTCTCAGAAGTAAAGATGGTAAGAGGATCATCAATCTAGCTAATTCTGTGCCGACAAACAGTTGAGCGATATCAGAAGTTCGACAGTGTAAAATAAACATATCATCATCTACAGTGCATATCATCATCAAAAGATTCAGAGAATCTGGAAAAATCTCTGTGCATAAGGGTCAAGGACAGAAAACCATACTGACTGCCTGCGATCTTCGGGCCCTTAGACGGCAATGCATCACATAGAGGCATGCTTCTGTATTGGAAATCACAAAATAGGCTCAGGAATATTTTCAGAACATATTCTAGGAATACAATTCATTGTGCCATCCGCCGTTGCCAGCTAAATCTCTATAGTTCAAAGAAGAATCCGTATCAAAACAATATCTAGAAGCGCAGATGTCTTCTCTGGGCCAAAACATTTGAAGTTCTTTATGGAAATCAGGGATGCTTTGTCATTCGGACTAAAGCGAAAAAGGATGACCCACATTGTTATCAGCGCTCAGTTCAGAAGCCTGCATCTCTGATGGCATGTGGTTGCATTAGTGCGTGTGGCATGGGCAGCTTACACATCTGGACAGCAGTAATGTTGAAAAGTATATCCAGAGTCCCATCTAGACAACGTCTCTTCCAGGGAAGACCTTGCATTTTCCAACATGACAATGACAAACCACATACTGCATCAATTAGAGCATCATGGCTGCAGAGAAGGGTCCAGGTTCTGAACTTTCACCCATAAAAAACATTTGGCGCACCATAAAATGGACGATATAACAAGACTACCTAAGACAGTTGAGCAACTAGAATCCCTTATCCCTCAACTTGAGCAATTTGTCTCCTCAGTCTCCAGACATTTACAGTTTATTGTAAAGAGAAAAGAGGATGTCTCACAGTGGTAAACATGGCCTTGTCCCAACTTTTTTGAGATGTGTTGTTGCCATAAAATTTTAAATCTTTCTCTTTAAATAATTCATTTTCTCAGTTTGAACATTGATTATGTCATTTAAGTTCTATTCTGAATAAAATATGGAATTTTAAAACTTCCACATCATTGCATTCTGTTTTTATTTACAACTTGTTCTTTGTCCCAAAGTTTTTTGGAATCGGCTTTGTACTGCTACTACTACTACTAACAATAATAATAATAATAATAAAAGTGATCTTGAAATATACAGAAATGTATCATTTTCTAATTTAGGCCCAGAGTATTATGTGGTCCGACTCACGATAGGATCTCTGGGTGGCTAAGTTTCATTTCACTCCTGATCTCTGGAAGTTAAAGGCCCAAGGGTAATTACTTGCCTTATGAATGCCCTTCCACAAGTCATAGTATAGACATTTAAATAATCAACTCATTACGGAATAAACCAGATGTTTACAAGCACAAAGTGACAATACTTTGTAGAGTAGACAATATGGTACAACTTTCATTACGACAGCATTGACTGACATTGATTACCTCTATCCTCCATGAATTTGTAAAGCTGTTGGAGGAAATTTTCTCTCTCCTCTGGAAATGGCTCCACCTCTTCCTCCTCCTAGACATTGCAAAATTAAGAAAATTAATCTAAAAAGTGGTGACTTAGAAAGAAGAGTAGAACAGAATTCTGAATCAGTTCATGCCCAACTGGAGACAGGCAAATCTACCAGTGCTATACAGTGCCAGGTCCAGTGCAATCTTTCTCTGCTACTAAATACATAATACATAAAGATCAATTATTAGTTCAAATATCAATATAATTTAATGAATGTGAGCTTCGATCTCTCAGGCAGCAATGCATTATTCTGTAATGATATTACCAGATGGGCTCAGGAACACAGTCCTTCGCTCTATCTACAAGTGCGAGTAAAACTCTACCATGCAAAGCAAAAGCCATATATCAACCACATCCAGAAACGTCCCAGACCGTTGAGTAACTAAAGATATACATCAAGCATGGGATCAGAATTACACATACAAACTTCCAACAATTACTGTCCTTACTGAGTGTTGTTGAATGGTTATGAGATATAACACAGTGGTAAACATGCCCCTGTCCCAACTCGTTTGGAACATGTTGCAGGCATAAAATTTAAAATCAAGTTGATCAGTTTGAACATTAAATATCTCGTCTCTGAAGTGTATTCAATTGAATATGGCTTGAAAAGGGTTTGCAGATCATCAGATTATGTCTTTATTGATGTTTTGCACAATGTCCCAACTACAGTAGAAATGGGGTTGTAATAGTGAATAACTAGTAATGTTTAACCCTCCACAAAGTTTTTCTTTTCCCCCCAGACAGAATTTCTTTATTTTAATGTGCTATTCACATACATTATGAAAGGCAGTAAAAACTTGTTTAGATGTATTTTTGTTCTGTGTGAAGGGATGAAGCCGTTTACAATAAATATTTCATAAAATAGTTCATTTGCATTTAATGTAAATGGTTTAAAGAATGTCAGAATGAATGGTCACCCCTTACACACTTACACCTCACCCCCTCTGTAAAAGGTTTTCCTTAAGAACTGCCTTAATTTTCATGGCAAACTTCCAACAGCGATGGTATTCTGCATTCCTTGGCTTTAATGAGTGATTATTTGAGTTACTGTTGCTTTACTATCATCTCGAACCAGTCTGCCCATTCTGCTCCGACCTTTCACATCAACAAGGCATTTTCGTTCACACAGCTGCCCACAGGATATTTTCTCTTTTTTCTGACCATTCTCTGGAAACTCTAGAGATGGTTGTGCATCAGCAGTTACGGAAATACTCAGACCAGCGCATCTGGCACCAACAACCATGCCAAGTTCAAAGTCACTTAAATCAACTTTCTTCCCCATTCTTTTGCTTGGTTTGCACTTCAGCAAGTTGTCTTGACCACCTCTATATTTCTAAATGTATTGAGTTGTGGCCATTTGATTGGCTGCTTAGATATTTGAGTTAAGAAGCAATTGAACAGGTGTGCCCAATAAAGTGGCCAAACCCCATTTACAGAATACTGGGGAAATTTCTAAAAATGCACCAAAACTAAAAACTGTAATTTGCTAAATACCTTGTGGCAAGAAGTCCATTAGCTTCACAATAACATGTACCAATAACCAAAACCTGGAAGAAGCTAGCAAGGAATTCATTCAAGGTGGCCACCAACACATAGACCCCTCAGACTCCAGTCCCAGTTACCCCCGATCTTTTGATTCACCTGTGTATAATTTGTTCATTGTGTTCTGTGCTCTGTGCTGAGTGTGGGTTAGTTTTTGCAGAGCAATGCTTAAATAAACTAAACTCTGTCCCAGTAAATTGATCTGAAAAGTGACTTTAATCCAGACTTGGTTACACTTCAAGCTTCACAGACAGGGTTTCATGCATAGCTGTGCTCAAAATCTTCAGGGACTCAGGGGAACTCTTGATGTGTAAAGGTCAAGGGCAGAAACTGCTGATAAATAAGCTTGACCATCAAGCCCCAAGACTTGAAAAGCATAGTGCAGGGCAAATGTACATAGCCACATTGGCTCAGAAGTACTCTGGAGATTCACTGATGCTTAACAGAGTCTGCCACTGCATCAAGAAATGTATCCTGAAACTACAGGGTGGGTCATTTATATGGATAATGGGAATGGTTGGTGATATTAACTCCCTGTTTGTGGCACAATAGTATATGGGGGGGACTTTTCAAGTTGGTGGTGACCATGGCGGCCATTTGAAGTCAGCCATTTTGGATCCAACTTTAATTTTTTCAATGCGGTGACGGGGAAAAAATTAAAACTTATTATTAAAACTCCTGCCACAGTGTGGAAAACGTATGTTTGTTCTCTGTATGTACCATATAAAGTATCTTCTCGTTTATTTAATTGATTTTTTACCTCTTCGTCCTCACTGCTGCCTCCATCCTCCTGCATCTCTTCCTCATCATCGTTCTCTTCACTACTGGAACTTTCATCCTTAACCTCAGTTCTCCATTCACTTGGCACAGTACCATTGCACTGAAACGCCCATGATGCACCGAAAACTGAATAAACCAGAGCACACACACATGTACACAGTCACAGGAACAATGAAGGAATGAAGGCCACAAAGTTATAATAAACAAAATAAGGAAAATACCAACAAATGAATACACTATTCTGTTTTATTATGTGCTATAGGACGCAAATCTGGAAAGAAATAGCATTAACCAATCAAATCTCTGAAGGAGAATATCTTCTGTCTACATGCCCACATGCCCCCTTGCTGAATATCTGTCAACCCCAAATTAACAAATGTCTCTGTCTATGTTGTACATGATAGATTAGCTTACTGACTGCAATGGCGACTGCAAGTGGGTCAGATATCATGTCATATGCTAAGCAATACTTCAATAAGAAGGTTCAGTAAGGAAGAATTACAGTGGTGCTCGAAAGTTTGTGAACCCTTAGTATTGTCTACATATTTGCACGTGTTACCTAAAACATAATCAAATTGTCACAGAAATCCTAAAATTAGATAAAGAGAAGTAGGCAATGCAGTCGCCTTACAGAACATCAGTTAGATCCCAGAGTGGGACGACTCAGGAAATTTCGGTGTGGAGTTTGCATGTTCTCTCTGTGTTCGAACGGGTTTTCTCAGGTTACTCCGGATTCCTCCCATATTCCAAATACACGCGTGAATGTCCGTCTGTGTGTGCCCTACGATAAACTGGCCTAATGTCTTATGGATGTTTCTGCCCTTGTGCCCGGAGTTTCCGGGTGGGCAACGGCTGGCCCATGACCCATGTGGATTAAGCAGAAGAAAATGAATGAATGAATACATTTACAGCCGTGCCAGCACACAGAAAAAGTACATAAGCCTTTTTTAATTATTCAGTGCCGGGACCATTTTGAACATCTTAATAATGTTCTGTAAACTTTAGCGCTACATACAGTATTAACATGGTGAGTGTATGCATGCATGTACATCACCATAACTGTGCCATGATTGCTGGCTGCACCAGTAGGTTAGTATCTCTGAGCTGAAAGACTGACTGACAGGAATTTCATCATCATTGTATTTATTGCTCAACAAACAAGAATATAAGATAAAGAATGAGTTAAATATATATATAAAATCAAAATATTCCCTAACAACAGAGGAATTTGGGGCCTGAAAACTATACTCAAACAATATCTGCAAAAAGGTTACCTGCTGTGTGGCCCAAAAAAGTGCTCACCTGGATTGAGGCTAGGTTCTGTATCACCGTCAGGTTCTTTAATGTCCTTCCGTAGAACCATGTGACTAAAAAACAGACACTACATTCATTCATTCATTACCTACAGTGAAGGAAATAAGTATTTGATTCCTCACGGTCTTTAAAAGTTTTATCACAAAAAAATAAATGAAATGTCTCAATTTTATTCCAGCTTTATTTTAACAGTGATGCATAGAATATAAAAAAACTGAGACAATTACATAAAATGAGAAATAAAAATCTATTTGAATTTCATTGAAGGAAATAAGTATTTGACCCCTTAGTAAAACATTACTGACTGCTTGGTTTTTCTTAAAGGTTTGCACCCACTTCAGGAGTAATTTTGGCCCACTCCTCTCTGCAGATCATTAGGCCTAAATTAATTTTTTAGGCATGCATTTGGAACCGCGAAGCTTCAGCTCTTTCCATAGGATTTCTATATGATAGAGGTCAGGAGACCATTCAATGACTTGATATGCTTCTTATGGAGCCACTCCTTTGTTTCCTTGGCTATATGTTTTGGGTAGTCGTTGTGCTGGAAGACCCATCCACGACCCATTTTCAGTGCTCTGGCAGAGACGAGGAGGTTGTCACCCAGGATTTGCGAAACATGGCCCCGTTTTTCTTCCCGACGGTGCGGTGAACAGGTTGACCTGTGCCCACCTCCAAAACATAATACTTCCCCCACCATGCTAATTGATGAGGATGGTGTTCTTAGGGCCATATTATGTATTTTTCTTCCTCCAAACAGTTCGAGTTGAGTTGAGGACAAAGAGCTCAATTTTAGTCTGAAAGTAAAAGTGATGCATTTTGCCACTATGTTTTGCACACAGCGGAATTGGTCCTCCGCATTTAACCCATCCGACCCCCCATCCATGGCTGGTACTTGGAATCGAACCAGGGACCTTCCGGTCGAATGGCTGGTACCTTAACCACAAGCCCATGACTGCCCCCTCATCTGACCACAGCACCTTCTCCCAGTCTCTCTCACAGTCATTTATATGGTCATTGGCAAATTTGAGGCGGGCCTAGCGTAAGTCTTCTTAAGCAGAGGAACCTTGCATGCACTGCAAATTTTTAAACCATTACGTTGGAAACTATGGTCTCATCTGCCTTGAGACCATTAACCAACTACTCCCATGTAGTTCTTGGCTGATTTTTAACCTTTCTTATGATCACTGAGAATCTACGAGGTGATATCTTGCATGGAGCTACAGGCCCAGGTCGATTGACAGTCGATTGATGTACTTCTCCCAACTTCGGAATAATTGCAACCAAAAGTTGTCACCTTCTCATCCAGCCTCTTACTTATGGCATTGTAGCCCATTCCAGCCTTATGTAGGTCAACAATTTTGTCCCTGAAATCTTTAGGCAGCTCTTTTGTCTTGCCCATGGTGGAGATGCTGGAGTATCACTGAGCCTGTAGACCTGCCTTTTATGCAGGTGACAATTTGGGACAGGTAACTCTCATGCAGGTAACTACTTCACTAAGACTAGGGTGTGTCAGTGGTCTGTGAGGGCCAACATTAGTCACGGTTTTGAGGAGATCAAATGCTTAATTCCCTTAATGAAATGCAAATGATTTTATTTAAATACTGGTTAATTTTCTAGATTTACGTTTTAATATTCCATCTCTCGCAGTTAAAATAAAGCTATTATAAAAATCATAGACTGTTTAATTATTTGTCAGAGTACTAACTTTCAAAATCAGTGGGGGATCAAATACTTATTTCCTCCACTGTAAGTAATTTATTCTACTTTCTGGATATCTCTGTAAAAAAATCTTATTTAATACTGTAACAAAAGTAACTAAGCATGAACAACTACAGATGCATGCACAACATCAACATGTAATAGTGATAACTTTATAAATTTCTTCACTGATTAAAAGTAAAATATCAAGCAAAAATGCTTACATTCCTAAAACCAGACAATCTGATAACTAATCATGTAAATAACTGCATAACATTATAGCTCTGGAAAAGTTTATTCCGCTCCAAGATAAAGAACCAAGTTTGTCAGCTAAATCAAAAACATTTACAGGGGTTAGACGATGAAACTGAAACACCTGTTTTTTTAGACCATAATAATTTATTAGTATGGTGTAGGGCCTCCTTTTGCGGCTAATACAGCATCAATATGTCTTGGGAATGACACATACAAGTCTTGCACAGTATTTGCAGTATTTACATTTTCTTAAGTTTGCAGTATTTACATTTTCTTAAGTTTGCAGTATTTACATTTGTTTATGTTTGCAGTAATTGCAGTATTTATATTCAGTTCATATGCCTGGGCTAAAAGTAATGTAACAAGATTGAAACATTTCT
>JAOUQV010330535.1:0-11363 GCA_028565295.1 Aspidoras spilotus
ACCAATCTTTCACCAGTCTTGCTGTGTGTATTGGTGCATTGTCATCCTGATACACGGCACCGCCTTCAGGATGCAATATTAGAACCATTGGATGCACATGGTCCTTCAGAATGGTTCGGTAGTCCTTGGCAGTGACGCGTCTATCTAGCACAAGTATTGGACCAAGGGAATGCCATGATATGGCAGCCCAAACCATCATTGATCCACCCCCATGCTTCACTCTGGGCATGCAACAGTCTGGGTGGTACGCTTCTTTGTGGCTTCTCCACACCGTAACTCTCTTAGATGGGAAAACAATAAAGATGGACTCATCAGAGAACTCATCACATTGTCCACAGCCCAAGATTTGTGCTCCTTGCACCATGGAAACAGACGTTTGCCGTTGGCACGAATGACCAAAGGTTTGGCTATAGCAGCCCGGCCGTGTATATTAACCCTGGGGAGCTCCCGACAGACAGTTATGGTGGAAACAGGAGAGTTGACATTTAATTCTCCCGTGATTTTATGTTTTTTAGATACAGTCCGGGTTAGCACCTGAACATCCATTTCAGACAGCTTCCTCTTGCGTCCACAGTTAATCCTGTTGGATGTGGTTCGTCCTTCTTGGTGGTATGCTGACATTACCCTGGATACCGTGGCTCTTGATACATCACAAAGACTTGCTGTCTTGGTCTACTTATTGGAACATACACTCATATAAGTAGTCAAAAATGCCCCATGTAAAAATACCTTTATGACAATATTTATAAACAGAATTATTTGTATTTTCTATTATATTTTGGTCTACAACAATGTTTTGGTCTACAACAAAAGTTTAAAACATTTAAAAAATTTGAATTAAAATTACACAACAGTAATGAGTAAAATGGTATGGATCTATTTATCATGTGTATAATGCATTTAGTAAGTGAGACAGTCTTTTTATTTGAATTAATTTTTTTATAAACAATGTAAATATGGACACAAAATAAAAACATTCAATATACAAAATAGTATAAACAAGATTTCACACAAGAAACTTGTCAGTATAATGTAATGTGAGAGAGACAGAGAAAGAGTGTGTGAGTGAGCGTGAGATGATAAAAACAAACAGTAAGTGTGTTTGTTAGATCAAGAGAGGTCCATCAAAATCTGTCTTGCTTGTGTCCAGCAGCATTAGCTGAAGATGATGTTATACGAAAGGACAATATAATGTTGAATGCAAAGTTTGTCCTAAATTGGCCTTTAATAGCCTCTACAATGCTTGAAAATATATTCTTAACATATGCAGATGTCTTATTTTTCAAAGCTGAATAGAAATAACTCAGGAATATTTAATCCATCAACACAGGGATTTACCCACGAACACCAATGGACAATATGATTTTGCTTGCAATATCTAAGCCACATTGGAAAGGCTGTACAGCATTAAAGAACGCTTATGGCCTGAATACACATTGTTTGTTTCTTCAAACCTGACAGAAGACAAGAAAACAGTTATTTACACACATTCATGTGCATTTCAATAAATTAGAATATCATCAATATCATCATTAGTAATTTTTACAAATAGTCAAACCAGCAATTAGAGAGCACAAGCCAGTGTATTTCTAGTGCCTGTCCCAAGCCCGGTAAATGGTGAGGGTTGCCACAGGACAGGCATCCGGTGTAAAACATTTGCCTAAATTAAAATGCGAGTTATTGAATGTTCCTTCATACCGAATCGTAAAAGGACACATGGAGGAATGCTGTGAGGAGTTCATAAAAAAGTTAAGAAAGGCTTTAGGTAGTAGCAAAGAGGTTCCAGATTACTATGTCGCAAAAGCAACAGTGATTAAACAGACAGACGGGAAGGTGGCCAGATGAAAGACAGCAAGGAAACCTGGAGGTGGAACAAGGAAGTGCAGTAGGTTATTCATAGGAAGAGGTTAGTAAAGAAGAAATGGGACAGGGAGAGGACTGAAGAGAGTAAGCAGGAGTATAAAGAAATGAAGCGTAGGACAAAGATGGAGGTAGCAAAGGCCAAGCAGAATACCTATGATGAGTTGTATGAGATTTTAGACAGTAAGGAAGGAGAGAAGGCATTGTATCAAGCAATGTATAGAGCAAGAAAGGATGTGCAACATGTAAGGAGTGTTGTTTTTGACTAGATTATTTAATGAGATTTTTGAGACTGAATTGATGAATGAGGAATAGAGGGAAAGTGTACTTGTACTGATTTATAAGAACAAGGGTGATGTGCAGAGCTGTAACAACTACAGGGGCATAAAGTTAATTAGTCAAGGCTTAGACAATCAGTGACTGTTTGTGAGCAGCAGTATGGTTTCATACCAAGAAAGATCACCACAGATGCAATTTTTGGTTTGAGAAAGCTTATGATAGGGTGCCAAGGGAGATTGGTGCAGGACATGTATGAGAACAGCATGACAGTAATGAGATGTGATGTAGGAGTGAGATAGTTTCAAACAGATGAAGTCAGACAGGAAGGACTATGATGTTTGAAGATGACATCATTATCTGTAGTGAGAGCAGGGAACAGCTAGAAGAGCACTTGGAGTGGTGGAGGTATGCTCTGGAAAGGAGGGGAATGAAAGTAAACGTTTGTAAGACAGAATACATGTGTTATCCCAGTTGCTTGTGCACTTTTTCTACTGTTTCCTACACTTTTTCCTTCTACTAAACTTTCCATTACTATGCTTGGATACAGAACTCTGTGAGCAGTTTTTCATTTGTCCAGTCATCAGTCTTTCCCATGATTGTGTAGCCTACTGAATCAGACTAAGGTTTTAAACATGTAGGAAGCTTTTATTGGTATTTTGTGTAAAATATTTTAATTTTCTGAGATAATGATTTTGGATATTTATTGGCTGTAAGCTGTATTCATCAACATTAACATAAATAAACACTTGAAATTGATCACTGTGTTTGTAATGTTTCTGTATAATATATGCATTTCAGTGCAGTATGGTGGCACAGTGGTTAGTGCTGCTCCCCGGGTGGGGCGATTTCGGAAATCTCTGTGTGGAGTTTGCATGTTCTTTCCGTGTTCGCACGGCTTTTCTCTGGGTACTCTGGTTTCCTCCCACATTACAAAGACTCATGATAGGTTAATTGGTAATTCTAAATTGCCCATTAGTGTGTGAATGTGTGTATGATTGTGTGTTTATGTGCGCCTTACGATGGATTGGCACCCTGTCTGGGGTTGTTCCTGCCCTTGCGGGTGGGCACTGCTTCCCAGTTGAATTGGGATTAAGCGGGTATAGAAAATGAATGAATAAAAGAATATGCATTTCATTTTTTGTACTGAATTACTGAAAAAAGTAACAATTTATGATATTCTAATTTATTGATATGCGCCTGTATTTGTAAGGACAGTATGATGTTTAACCCAAAGTCTGATTTAGATTGGTCTTCAGTAACCTTTACATTCCCAAAACCTATACACATACCTATTGGTAATATAATGTTGACTGCAGTGGCCCATGCAGTCCTGTCAAGTTGGATCAATAGGGATGCTATTATAGAAAATTAAGTTTATCTCACACAATACTTTAAATGTCATACATTTATTTAAGGATAATTATTATTTTCATCAGGCAAAACAATTTTGTGATTACAAGTGCTTTTTGAAAGACCTGATTACCTAATCCTGCATTTTCTATTCAAAATGAATTTAATTTAATTATAACAAAAATGGGCAAACATATGTGTCGTATTACTGTGAGGAATATTGAAAAGTTTCAGCCAAATCAGTTACTGGCTGGCTTTGCAGAGAAAATTTCCTGTTTTGCCTGTCTGTAAATGGTGCAGATTTTGAAACCATTCTAAAATTAATTAAGGGGAAATATTTAATAATCCATTCACTTTACAAACATGTAAGTGTATAAAGATACTGCAGAATGATGTTGTCATTGCTTAAATTTATTTAAGCCATTGATGCAGGAGTGAATCTACACCCCTCCATAAGTGGGTCAAAAATGTTAGAAATAATATTTATTTATTACACTATTCTTAAACAAAATTAATTTGTTTCAAATCAAAATTTTTTTGTATTACATTTTGGGCCACAAAAAATGTATTCATATTGCAAAAAACTTTTATTTGTTACTTTTCACATCGGTAAAACATTTCGAAAACTACAAAAGAACATTACACAACAGTAATATGTAAAATGTTAGCATCTATGTTAACATCTCTTTTTTGCGTATCAAAATTAATATTTCCTAAGAAGTACCTGGGTAGGTTAATTGCTGTCTCTAAAGTGGCCCTTAGTGTGTGACTGTGTGTATGTGTACAGTTGACATTAGCAGGGCGAAATATATATGGAAAACCCTGACCCTAACAGCGGCTATATTTATTAATCTTTAGTGCAAAAAGTGCAAAAATATCCAAAAATATTTGATATTTGTTTTGTTTCTTACAATCCTGACAAAGAAAAATGACCGATTAAAACCATGCAGTTCCAAGTACGAAGAAGCACATGCAGCACGAAACAGCCAAATGTTCAAAAGCCTACTTTCATAAAATACTAATAGGATGTATGGCAAAAGATCTTGCAAAATGCACAAAAATATGAAAAATAGATCAGAGCTAGTAAATAGTGCATGATAAGTGAAGATAAGTAAATATAAAGATAAAGCAAATAAAATTTAATCATATCAATACTAAAAGTTTCATTATTATCTTTCAACATCTTTTGAGTTTTAAACATTTTATACCTAATTCTATATGTAGTATTATATTGAACCGTCACTCTTATTTCATAATTTATTGCATTACACTTGTGTTAATATTTTGTTATTAAACCATTATTTGTGTTTGTCCTTTTACACAAACAAAAAAGTGTCGGTTTGTGTTTAAAAAAATATTTCTGACATTTGTAGTACTTTTTTTTAGTAAATTCTTTAAACTAAACAGTCAGGTTTCTATTTAAAAGGTATTGTTTTACATCATCTTCATAATTTTACTCAGTTTTAGACTATCCGGGTGTTCGAAGTCACTGTGTATATGTATAAATACAGCTATATACACAAGTACTTTCCCAGATCATTTTTTTAGCCAATGGGTACATATTGTCTCATGCATACACTATATTGCCAAAAGCAATTGCTCACCCATCCAAATTATCAGAATCAGGTGTTCCAATAATTTCCATGGCCACAGGAGTATAAAATCAAGCACCCAGGCATGCAGACTGTTTTTAATAACATTTGTGAAATAATGGGTTGCTCTTAGGAGCTCAGTGAATTTCAGCATGGAACAGTGATAGGATGCCACCCGTGCAACCAATTCAGTCATGAAATTTCCTTGCTTCTAAATATTCCACAGTAAACTTTCAGCTGTATTATAAAAAAATGAAAGTGTTTGGGAATGACAGCAACTCAGCCAAAAAGTGGTAGGCCACATAAACTGACGAAGCAGGGTAAGCAGATGTTGATGCGTGTAGATGTTGATCTGGCAATCTGGGTTTGGCGGTTGCCAGAAGAATGGTACTTGTCTGACTGCATTGTACAAAGTGTAGTAGAGGGGGCATTATGGTGTGGGGTTGTTTTTCAGGAGCTGGGCTTGGCTCCTTAGTCCCAGTGAAAGGAACTCTAAATGCTTCAGCATACCAAGACATTTGGACAATGCCATGCTCCAAACTTTGTGGGAACAGTTTGGAGCTGACCTTTACCTCTTTTAACATGACTGTGCACCAATGCAAGGTCCATAAAGACATGGATGAACTTGGTGCGGATGAACTTTACTGGCCTGCACAGAGTCCTGACCTTAACCCTATAGAACATCTTTGGGTTGAATTAAAGTGGAGACTGAGAGCCGGGCCGTCTCGTCCAACATTCGTGTGTGACCTCACAAATGCGCTTCTGGACAGATGTCATATTGAACCCTATGGATTAGGAATGGCATGTCACTTAAGCTCATATGTGAGATTTTTTTCTTTGCAATAACGAAAATAATTACTTGTATTTCTTCTTTACACAGAAATACCTACACATACATGTAATGACAGTATAACAGTATGTTCAATACCAAGTGGCAGTGGGATCAGCCACTGCACAAAACTCTAAATGCACGGACCTTAGAAACCGTAAATGTGTAAATTTACTCATGTGTACTGCTTATTTGTGCTCAAACCTACAATTTCCAATTGTGTAATTGAATAAGTGAAATGTTAGAGATCATAATTTATTTGACAAGTTATCAGTACTTGTTAGTGAATTGCAGAGATTAAACATCAGAATTTGTGGATTCTCAAACGAAGACAAGATTTTCACACATCATTGCTAAATATCTAAAATCCTACAATCCAGTGACCATTGTATGATTTACATTTGCCACAAAGCCTAAAGATATGACTTTCCTGCATTGTTATGCACCAACTGCAGACAAACAAGATGAAGAGACTAAGCAGTTCTACAAGGATTTTGAAAATGCAGATTTCAAAGAAAGTGAAATGAATGGAAAATATGGGAAACATGAATCTGGCCAGAAGAATCAACACAATCAGTATTTATTCCACTGCCTAATAAAGAAGACTTGTTCTAAAGCAGCAGCAACAAGACCAACGCAAGATCCTGTTGCAAGTGAGCTTGATGCAAATGCAGAGCAAGCTTGAAGGAGAGATTGCCCAAGAACAAGCTAGAATAAGGCAAAGAAAAGGCACAAGGGATTATACCACAAACATCTGTAATATACTGGAGAAAGCAAGAGAAAGGAGCCAGGCACTGTATAGTATTTGTTTCATTGATTTCACAAAGGCATTTAACATGGTACATCATGGAGAACTATGGATAACTTGCTTCTTTGAGATGGGTGTGCAGCAGTTCACACAACAGCATGGTTCAGCATCAGAAAAGTCATACAAGGATATAACCTCTCACCATGTCTATTCAACATCTTAGGAGAATAAAGGATGAGGATTTATGGCAGGATTCTGGATAGGTGAAATAAACATTAACAATCTATAATATGCTGATAACATTGTTTTATTGGCCACCTCACAAGAACTACAGGAGCTGGTGTCTCATACTAAGAAAGATGTAAAGGAATATAACATGTTGATTAATGCAGCTAAAACTAATGACCAACATTAACAACATACTGGAGATGATAGTCAATGGCATCTTTACTGATGCCATTGTTTCACATAACTGTGATGTAGAGTAACAAATGCTGCAGATTGTGCCAGATTGTGAAGTCAAGAAGGGTAATGTGCATGTTGGTGATGTTCAAATTGAAAAAGATATAGAAAACACGTCAATTAGCACAACACTAAAAAAAAGAAGAAATAAAATGCATTCAGGCTTTTGAGAACAAGTGCCTCTGTTGGTTGTTAAGGAGCTCATGGACAAAGATGATGAACACTAAGTAAGTCTATAATATTGCCAAAACATGGAACCACATCAAATCCCAGAAGTTACATTATTATAGCCATGTGATGGCCAAATTACTTTGAAGGAAGTGTAATGACAGGACTTGTGGAAGGAGTCTGATGACGTGGAAGAATGAGAATAACCCGGATTGACAACATTACAATGTGGACTGCATTATCAGGAACCAAACTACTACAAGTGAGAGTTGAAAGCAAAGCGATGACGGCATTTTACATTACATGTATCTGTGTATTTTCAGAAAACGTAACACACATTCAGAGACACACAGTCCTGTGTAAGTATCCTCAGGTGCGGCATTTTTATTTTTATCAGGGTTGTACAAACTCATAACTGAATTGAGAATGACCCCAAATTCTTGAGTTGAGACTGCAAACAGGAAGTGGAATTGCAATTTAAATTTGAATTGTGGGAAGCAGAAGTAGAATTCGATGAAATTCAACCAAAATCATTATACATAATTAAGGTTTAAATATTACATATGATTACGAGATGAGTTTTATACAGATATTATTGTTTAGATTTTATGTACACAGACATTATTATAGTAATTATGCCCTTTTTAAACCATACTCTATAAAACAGATCATTAAATTTGTAGTAACTTTCAAATTATATGTCAGCACTTCATTTCCCAGAATACATTGCTTTATCTAAGTTTTCAAAGTGGTTTCTTAAACATATATGACATTTGAAATGTAATTGTATGCTAAAAGCATCACATTCTCACTGACGTAATAAGAATGAATTTCTCTGAATTGCAATGAGTTGGTATAATTTACACTGCCAACATATCAACACCTTCCTAAAATAATCGCCTAACTCATTTTTTTAAGTTTGCAAGGTCTGACACTTACTTAACTTCCCACCATGCAACTAAAGGATCACTTTTTAAGCAGGGAGTGCATGTCTATGTAGTTCTTTATCTCCTTTTGCACTCTTTCTTTATGGAATGAGACTGCACTGGCCTGATTTGTTAGGGCACTGTCTTCTTCTGCTAACAGCTCTGGTAAAGTGAAAAGCTTGAGTCTATTTTTAAGGCAAAATGTTAAAATTTTTTATCATAATAATCAACATGGGCAACTCTGTTTATCAATAGAAACTTTAACATTGTAGAATCTGTTATCCATACCCATTTCAATACTGGCCCATACTGTATGGGGTGTTTTATCTTTAAAGCTGGGTATAGCCATTTTACATACCTGATAAGGACTTTATCTCATCTTTTTAATGTAGTAGGCTATCACAATCAGGTAGCGGTCTTGAACTGCACTGAGCTGTCCACCCAAGTGCTACATACATCACATGTTTTTTTTAGATTTTATTTTTTTCCTGCATAAAAACGGAGAATAATATTTCTTAGTCACAGTAAAAAATACATTACTTTATTATATCTGTAGAGATATTCCTGAGTATATGTTCTACCAGGGAGATTCAATTGTTAAAAAAGGCTGTAATCCTTGAACAATAATTAAATTTTCTCTCCATTTCCAGACAGTCGCTATCTTAAATAATCACTCATGATTTAAGTTTTATTCAGTATTGAAAATAGGCACCGATTTTTCTCTAGGCATTCAGGTACTCAAATTAAGAAGGGGTTCCCATTCCAGAAGAGATTCCCCTCTTCATTTGTGTAATAAAATATTAAAATAGAGTTACAGACTGGTCATTTGTGTGTAGTGGAAAATGTGTGTCCACAGGATGTTCCCTGCAGACACTTGTCTTTCCTGATCAGTAATAGTTTCATTAGTAATAAATAGGGGAGATCTAATATTTAACAGTCCTAGTCTCAGAACTAAGGTGCTGGCTGTGTTTTTGTGTCAGCTAGTTTGAGCAAACTTTCTTTATATTTTGTTTAATTCTACTTTTTGTTCTGCTTGGGGAACAGACACAGTTTCAATAAGATTAAATCTAAGTGACTTAAGGCAGCTAGCATAGAGTCAGTGTAACCTGTTCATCTGCTGTCTGGCCTTCGCTCTGGATAGTCACACATTAACTAGAGCTATGTTTCCTAGCTGTAGCTAAGAAAGCAGCACCTTCTCAACTGAGTTGGATACCAACCTGCACTAGCAGGCCATTTTTGCCCTCATAGGTACTCCAAACTTCACATGTCTCAGAATAGGGTCTGCTATAGCCAGAGCTCTTTTCTCAGCTGGTGTTTCACTGAAGAGAGCAAACTTGTTGGAAATGTGAACTGGATTTGATTTGTGCTTCAGTAAGATGAATAAAACCTTAACATTAGAAATTGGACGGCTGAGTCACTTCTCCTCTGATTCAAATGTGGGTGTAAGTTAAAGTACCTCTCCTTTACAGCATGTGACAAATCTTTATTGGGGTCTAAAGGTATGTGAGCACAGAGCCATCTCCCTTGCTTTTAAATGCATAATACTCATTGTCTTTGTAATGACGATTTTAGCACTGGATGTACTAAACAGTGATAATTTTCTCATGAGAAAAACCCATTTCCAGTTACACTATATTTAAAAAAAGTATTCTGTCACCCATCATTGAATATCACATACATTCAAAATCATTGAATTTCATGGCCCCAGGTGCTAGCATATTGCTTTTACAAAGAATGGGTTTTCTCAGATTCCAGAAAGGTATCTTGGTAGGATGCCACATGTGGAAGTATAATCAAGAAATTTTCTCACTTCCAAATATTCCAGTCAAATTGATTGAGGTGTAAACATTTATGAATCATAGCTACAAAGTGGTTAGCAACTTATGAGTTGCGTTTACAGACCTACAAACTTTATTTGGCTTTCAGTTTGGCCTTATATTTTCTAGTGCAATGTAAAATACCAGATGTAAAAATGTAAAGCACATCAACACTGGACTCTAGAGCAGTGAAGACATACTCTGTGGAGTCAGGAATCAAGAAGTAGTTTTTTCAAGAGTTTGCCTTGGCTTATTAGTTTCAGTGAAATGAACTCCAAATGCTTCAGCATAGCAAGATATCGTGGATAGTTTTATGCTCCCATATTTTTGAGAAAAATTTAGGATGACCACTTCCTCATTTAACATGATTTTATAAGACTGTGTAAAGAAAGGTCTTTAAGCAAGTTTGATGTGGAAGAATTTGACTGGCCTAAAAAGAGTCTTGACCTCAAGCCGATGGATCAAATTGGGGGGAGATTACAGCAGAGAGCCTGATCATCTGATTCAATATATAAAACAAAATTCAAAATTCTCATAAACAAACCAAACCTTGTGGAAAACCCCTGTTGCAGCAAAGTGTTGGCCAACATCATATTGAACACTATGTATTAAGAATCAGATGCGGCTCCAGTACCTATTGGAACAGTGGCCTGCAGTTAAATTCTGACAGTTTTATTGCAGCTGAATGCTCAATGAATTTAATTGAACTGTATTCAGCTTGCTTATCTCCGTTCAGGTCAAAGTAATTGCTCGAAGACTTTTCTTCTTTATCCAGTCAAAGCCTTTACTGGCAATCCAGTTTTTGCTACAGTTTTTCTGTATTGTCTCCTTACCGGCTTTCAGCATGACGTCCTTGGTTTTCTGACAGTTCATCTGTTCTTTGTGGTTCTTCACAATCTAATTAACTCTCCAACTTATGGCAAGATCCACTTGGTATTGCTGTTTCATTGAAAAAAATGAGTTTTTTTGATTGATGTCATAATCTACAATGCGTTATCTTTTGCCTTATATTGATTGGTTTTCACTGGTTGTTCATAATGATCATGTTGATCATGTAGAAAATCTTGATTTTAAGCTCTCTGTGTATATAAGTTTGAATGTCATATCTTTCAGCTTTGTGGCATTTTTTTCTGAGATCATGTGACTCTGCTACATTTCAATTCAATTCAATTCAATTTTATTTATAAAGCGCCTTTAACAACAAGCATTGTCCCAAAGCAGCTTCACAAAAAAGTTGCCGACATCTCTTGGTTGCTCCGCCGTATTCGGTGTAGCTCATCCGAAAGAGTGGAGAAGAGAGAGAGGATAGAAGAGAGAAAAGGGGAAAAAAAA
>JAOUQV010330603.1:0-11356 GCA_028565295.1 Aspidoras spilotus
GTTAGGTGCCTTGCCCAAGGGCACTTCAGCCATGACTTGTCGTTACTTGGAATCGAACCAGGGACCTTCCGGTCGTAAGGCTTTTTCCTTAACCACAAGCCTACGACTGCCCACTGGTGCTGAGGATAACACTAAACAATAAATAAATAAATAAGCTGCACACATACTACTATTTATTGTGTCAAAGTGTCATTTTCTCAGTGTTATCCCATAAAAATATTAATCTTTAATATCTGCAGAAATGTGAGGAGTGTACTCACTTTTGTGATTCTCTGTATGCATGTGTTGTGAATAATTGTTTTGATGGACCACCGTGAAGGAATACTGTGCTGCATGCTAGCGTATGTGCTGCTGAAACTGCTAATTATCCAGCAGTGGTAATGATGTACTACTGAAATGTATAAAACCAGCTAAAAGCATTCAAAAATTTTAATTCTTGAAGACGCAGCTTCTGCTCTAAATGTATTTAATATTTTTGGCTATAATTTGGAGAATACAATTTTTGCTTGCCATTGTTACTTCTGAGTACGCCAATTTCCTTTCACATTCCGCAAAGATATGCATGCTAGGTGAATTGCTGATGCTACATTTTCCGGTCCCAAGCCCAGATAAAACAGAAGAAGAGTGTTGTCTTTGAATTTATCATTCTTGAAGCAATGTGGAGTTATGAATTATATGGTTTTTCCTGATTAGTTACAAATGTATCTGTATTGTACTAATATCACTGTCATTTATCTATTATCTTCTCAGCCCAGTGTAACAGACCCTTTGTTGGGGAAAACAGGATTATCGCTGATGAATCACAGGAACAGGTTTTCCCTGAAGGACACATTTTAACATTCAAATGTTCGTATGGTTATCAGCTTGTGCAGTCAGGCGCATCCAGGACGGTCACCTGCACTAATAAACAGTGGACTCAACTTGACCTTGAATGCACAAGTATAAGCTTTTTTTTTTAGAAGAGAGTATTAATCTCAACTATGCTGTTGTTAATGATGTGTAGAAAAAGCATTAAGACATTTTAATATTTTTAGAAAAGTCATGTGGAAATCCAGGTGAATTGCCCAATGGAAGATATTTAACTCCAAATGGAATTACGTTTGGTTCAACAGCGACTGCACAATGTAATAAAGGGTTAGTAAAGATGTGAATATATACAATACACATATAAATAAAAAATGGCAGCGTTTATTGTATTGTTTGTATATGTGTATTATACTGTACAGTCCATCTTTATTTGTAGATTTTTAGTTGCTGGGACTAAAACTAGAAACTGTCAAGAAAGTGGTTGGGATGGGAGAATTGCAACCTGTAAAGGTAATGAATTTTGTCACCATTCCGTGTTCTTTTGAAATAGAAATTGTGTGTGATGCTATATAGCAGCTCCTCTTCCTTTCAGTGGTGAAATGTTTAACACCTCCTACTATTGAGAATGGAGAATTTGAGCCGGTCAAGGATTACTATAATTATAATGAAGCCGTCAGTTACTCGTGTACTGGAGAGTATACTCTTATTGGTGAATCAACATTATCCTGTTCTGATAATGGAACCTTCTATCCTTCTCCTCCTCAGTGTATGGGTAAGTTAAAGATCTCATTTTGAACATATTAACATTAGGTACTGTGAGATCTAAGTTCTACAGATATATTCAAACAAATAAATAGCTCATTTGTTATACACTGATTGGCCAAATTATTAGGCACTTTTTCAATTGCTTGTTAACAATCACATGGCCGAAATGCATTTAGGCATATAGATATAGTCAAGGCAACTTGCTGAAGTTCAAACCAAGCATCAAAATGTGGAAGAAAGGAGATTTAACACAATATATATATATTATATTGATTTAATACAATATAATATAAATATAATATTAATAATAATCGGTTCACAGATTATTATTATCATTGTTATAATTATTATTTATACTATTTTTACTAATATAATTTTATTATTATATAATTATTATTATTATTTCTCCCTTTTACAGGGGTATAAATATATGTACATATCGCTGTCATAACTGATTTTGTGTCTTTGGCCTTTTTTCACTTTAAGTTCATGTTTTTGCAGTGTTTAGAAAGTCTTTGTATGTGGTGTATTGTTTGCATAATAAGAGTTTCCTTATGCCATTATATTTATCCTAGCAAGAATAATGAATATATTTCTAATTTCTTTATTAATTATTACCTTTAATTATGATATTGTATAATACTTTGCAGTTTATAAATGCACTTCCTCTGATGATTGCATGAAAGTTGAAATGCAGATGATTTCATTACGCATTGGGAAAATGTAGCCTTTTTGTCAATTCATTTTCTGTCCGTATTTTTCTTACAGTAATCAGTTGTGACGCACCAAAAATTGAACATGCAGTTAGAACTGGAGGCAGGTCACCACCATACAGATATAAAGAGTTTGTCGAGTACAAGTGTAATGTGGGCTACCAAATGGAAGGGGGAGCCTTCATGACCTGTGAAGAAAGTGGATGGAAACCAACTCCGCCAAAGTGCAATGGTATTAAATCGTATTCTTTAATGTCACTATAACACAATCATTATTGTGACGGGCCAAATTATTACCTGACCCGTTCTAAAGTACATGAATATAAATACCCAATTCCAAGACAAAGTACAAATTGTAAACAAAAACTAAATGCAATGATGTGGAACTTTTAAAATTCCATATTTTATCCAGAATAGAACATAGATGACATATCGAATGTTTAAACTGAGAAAATGTATCATTTAAAGAAGTAAATTTGGTGATTCTCAAAACGTTGGGACAAGGCCATTTAAATGAGCCTTGGCCCAGAGAAGACATCTGTGCTTCTAGATCTTCTTTAGATACGGCTTCTTCTTCAAACTATAGAGTTTTAGCTGGCAATGGCGGATGGCACGGATAATTGATTCACAACTAATGTTCTCTGGAAATATTCCTGAGCCCATTTTGTGATTTCTAATACAGAAGCATGCCTGTATGTTATGCAGTGCCGTCTAAGGGCGCGAAGATCACGGGCACCCAGTATGGTTTTCCGACCTCGACCCTTACGCACAGAGATTCTTCCATATTTTCTGAATATTTTAATGATAATATACACTGTAGATGATGATATGTTCAAACCCTTTGCAATTATACACTGTCGAACCCCTTTCTGATATCGCTCCATTATTTGTCGGTGCAGAACTAGGGGGATTGGTGATCCTCTTCCCATCTTTACTTCTGATAGCCGCTGCCACTATAAGGTGCTCTTTTTATACCCAGTCATGTCAATGACCTATTGCTAATTGGTCCTCCAGCTGCTCCTTTTTTGTACCTTTAACATTGCCAGCCTCTTATTGCCCTGTTCCAAATTTTCTGAGATGTGTTGCTGTCATGAAATTACGAATGAGCCAATATTTGGCATAATATTTCAAAATGTCTCACTTTAGACATTAGATATGTTGTCTATGTTCTATTGTTAATACAATATCAGTTTTTGACATTTTTACAGTTTGTACTTTGATGTTTGGCCATCCCTGATAATATTCTTTTATAAACCATTGGTTGTTGGGATCAGCAATTTCAGTGAAAATTATATCATATAGCAAACAAACACTGTGATATTTGAGAAGTGAAATGAACTTTGCAGGATTTACAGAAAGTGTACTATAATTATGCAAACAAAATTTAGGCAGGGGCGTAATTTGTTTAGTAAGCTCATTGCCTCTTGATCTACATACACAGGTGAATCAAATTACAAGGGTTAAGGTGGACAATTGCAAGTTTTTATCCTCTTTGCATCCTCTGCATCTTAAAGAGTGGCAACATAGGAGCCTCAAAATGACTCTCAAATGACCTGAAAACACAGATTGTTCAACATTATAGATTAGAGGAAGGATATAAAAAATATCTTATATTTCAGCTGTCATTTTCCACTGTGAGGGACATAGTGAGGAAATGGAAGACCACATGCACAGTTTTAGTTAAGGCCCGAAGTGGCTGGCCAAGAAAAATCTCAGACATGGAACGCAAATGATGTTAAAAACAGTCAAAGTCAACCCACAGACCAGCTCCAAAGACCTACAACGTCATCTTGCTGCAGATGGTGTAACTGTGCATTGTATAACTATTCAGTGCAGTTTGCACAAGGACAGACTGTATGGGAGAGTAATGCAGAGGAAGCCCTTTCTAAACACACGCCACAAACTTGAGGTGTATACCACAGCACATTTGGACAAGTCGGCCTAATTTTGGAATAATGAGGACTGTTTAAACTAAAATTTCAACAAGGGGTGGTATGCATGGTGGATTTGCAAATGTAGCCATGTTGGTCTGTTTCTGAGGGAAAACAAAAAAAATATATTTCTCATTTACAACCCTAATTTAATATGGGTCATTGTATAAAACATATAAATAAAAACAGAATACAATGATTTGCAACATATATTCAGTGTAATACACTACAAAGACAACATATTTAACGTTCAAACTGATAAACTCTATTGTTTTTTTTCTAAATATTCACTAATTGTATTTGATGCCTGCAACAAGTTCCAAAGGAGTTGGGACAGGGGCAAGAAAGGACTGGGAAACTGGTGAACAGGTTAATTGGAAACCAGTGAGTGTCATTATTGGATATAAAGGGAGCATCCCCTTAACCACTTTAACAACTGTGTGAGGAAGTATTCCAACAGTTTAAGAATGGTGTTTCTGAACGTGCAGTAGGAATTTAGGGATTTTCAGGGAAAAATCCCTGCAAGTAAGCAGCATAGCAGAAATCCAACACTGAATGCCTAAGACCTTCGATCCCTCATTAAAAACCGACATCATTCTGTAATGGATATTACCACATGGGCTTAGGTACACTTAAGAAACCCAGTTAACCCAGTTCATCTAGACCTGAAGTCATCTGAAATTAACTGATGCAAAGTGGAAAATGTCCTATGGTCTGATGAATCCACATTTCAAGTTGTTTTTAGAAATCATGGACATGGATTTCCACTGGGCCAAAGAGGAAAAGGACTGCTATCTGGATTTTTATCAGTTCAAAGTTTAAAAGCCAGCATCTCTGATGGTATAGGGATGTGTTGGTACCCATGGCATGGATAACTTGCACATTGTCCAAATAGGAAAAAGAATGTTATCTGGATGGTTACCAGTACAAAATTCAAAAGCCAGCATCTCTGATGGTATGGGGTGTGTTGGTAACTTGCACATCGGTGAAGGCATTATTAATGCTGAAAGTAGGGATGTGCTTACCAGATATTTGATTTGAGTATTTTGTCAATTTTTTTAAATAGATTTTTAATGAATCGAGTAATCTGATGAATCATGAGACTTATGAGGGATAGATAGAGAGAGAGAGAAAGTGCAATGCTGCAGCATTGATGTGGTGGGCCAAGGTCTGTTTATCAGTGTATATACACCGCACTAATTCGCCGATTTACAAAGCATAAAATGATCCCTCACATTAAGCTTATTACACGCACCAGCATCATCTTTCATAGCAAACAAAATAAATCTCGCCTTATTAAATGTGTGCCAGTTACAAAGGAATGTGTGGAGGACATTAGACAGTGGATGTTAAACTATTTATTTTATTTTGGCTAAAACCGAAATACTGGTATTAGGGCCACAGGCAGCTAAAAGTCAGGTTTCTCATATTTTATTATCACTGGATGGTATTTTACCAATTACACCATGTATAAATGTAAAAGACCTTGGTGTGATTATTGATTCTAGCCAAATCTCTAGATGAGATTTGAAGGAAATCAAATTTCATCTTCTAAGAATTTCTAAGATCAGAAATATGCACTGAATGATGCAGAAAAACTTGGTTATGCCTTTGTTAGCTCCAGGTTGGATTATTGTAATTCCCTGTTGTCTGGTTGTTCCAGTAGGTGCATAAACAAACTTCAGTTAGTTCAGAATGCAGCGGCCAGAATACTTACTAAACCCCCGAAAATATGAACATATTTCCCCTGTCTTATCCACACTGCACTGGCTACTGGTCAAATTTCATATTGACTATAAAATACTTTTGCTTGCTAATAAAGCAGTAAACGCTCTTGCGCCACAGTACCTTAGTGAACTTCAATTTTTTTATGATCCACCACGCCCACTCCGATCAAAAGGTGCAGGAGATTTGCTAATACCTTGTATTATGAGGGCTACAGCTGGGGGCAGATCTTATAGAGCCCCACATCTAGTCTTTCAGTTAGTGTTCAGAACTCAGACTCGGACACAATCAGTCTTTAAGTTCAAGCTGAAAACGTATTTATTTAATCAAGCATATTCTTTATAATCCCCTATAGTTCAGGGCTCAGAGATGGAGGGTTCATGGTCATAGAATGTTTTGGTAAACTGGGATGTTTGGATGCTGTCGCCCGGCCACTCTCACAAGATCACACAGGTTTGCTGACAGTGGAGTGGCTGGCTGCTTTATGTCTCAGGGCTCTCTGATGTCTGTGTCACCTTCTGGTTCTACTCTGTGGCTAGTCTGCCAGTGATTCTTTTAACTCTCTGCACAACTTGTGCTTGTATTAACCATTAGAAAGTAGATCGTATCTAACTTTCTTCATTCTTATTCCCCTTCTCTCTTTTCTCCATTTTCTCTTTTCTATCCTCTCTCTCTTTCAGATAAGCTACAGCTAATAGGCCAGAGGCACTAGGAGATAATAATACAAAAAATAATAATAATTGATACTTTCTTGATCCCCATAGGGAAATTGTTCTGCATTTAACCCATTTAGTGGTCCCAACTCTTTTGGACTGTGTTGCGGTCATCAAATTCAAAATGTCTGAACATTAAATATCTTGTCTTTGTATTACAATGAATATGGGTTGATGAGGATTTGCAAATCATTGTATTTTGTTTTTTATTTATATATGTATAACATCCCAACCTCATTTGAATTAGATTGGTAATTGCATTTTTTAATAGTCATGAGTTTGTGATTTGTGTCGAGTAAAAAAAATCATTTTGTCTCAGTGTACTTTAACATTGTTTAGTGCTCTGAGGCTGGCAGCTGATGTGTAGAAATGTGTAATGTAGAAAATGTCCAGTCCTTAATTTTTCGACCTGCATAATAAGGGCACATTCACAGGGCTCATTATAAATGTAAATATGTAGTGGTTTCAAGGTGATTTTGAAGCCTTGGCTGGATATATTCAGATGGGAGAATTTTGTAATGACACAAATTGTTCAGATTTTGACTGGAGCATTTATGAAACATTTGGAAGAATATGTGACTGTGTGTTTATTGTTGCCCAGGTTTGCACAGTCGGATTCATTGTTTGAAAAATTAATAGCATTGAATGTTTATTTTTAGTTTGATTCCTGGACTTTACCTGTGACTCTATTGCATTGCTGACTTTAAAAGAAAGCCAAACCATTTTGAAGCTTAGAAAAGAGGAACAGTCGATCAGAGTCTTGCTAGAATGTCCTGAAAAAGAAATGAGTAATGTTTTATCAGCCAGACAACACATAAACAACAGTGGATGTCAGAGGTTTTGTGAGATGGGAAGAACAGACAAAAAACTGAAGGAAGTCCTCACTTTGCAGACAATTTAAAAAGAATAAATGTTGATTCCATGCTTTAAGATACAGCCAACTGAGAGTAATTCCTGAGTACATAAAAATTATGATAGCTACTAGAAGCTGATAGCAATCTGGTCTGATAGGAATTCAATAATTACACAATGTTGCAGCAATATTTCAAAACCTTGCCAGATCAGCAATGTGAGTGACTCGCTGTGGCAGGGAAAAAGCCAAAAGGCACAAAAAACGTGTAGCTCTATGCATTATAATTTTAAAAAACTCGGCACAAATGAAACCAAAATTGGTACACATACAGTATGCATGTCCTAAAAATCGCATGATGACGCTTTAGGCATCTTTGAGCATATAATGTAAAAGTTATAAAGGTAGCAGTAGAATGAATTGATTTACCTAGGTGATTTTGCTCATCGAAATACAGTGTGGTCTGCCATCACATGCTCCATGTTAAAAGTTGTATAACACATCTAAATAAAGTAAAGTTCAGGAAAGGAAGGCAGACATTGTGATCTTTTACATACTATCCATCATTCTATCTCAAACATGAATGTCTTCAGTGAGCAAATTAAAAGTGAATACATGATTGATGCTTTTTTACTTTCTTTTTTATTATTATTTTATTGTAGTTCTAATAACGGGTCCTACACGCGGTCCAAACCTCGATGAAACTACACCCCCAGATAAAAATAGTAAGTAGTATTTTCTAAGTAAACTAATTATATAAATTATACTCCTTACTTGTTGTCCATTATAGTGTTTATAAATGTGTCACAAGATTCCAAGTATAAGTATTAAACTTGTGCCTATATTTGATTGAAATTTGCAATTAAAGCACACTTATACAGGGTATTTGTATTTTACTGTCTACCATTGATCTAACATTAGCACTTTTGTTGATAAAAAGAAATTATCTTGTATTTGAAATCACAGTTTGTTTCTAAAAGTAATATCATGTAATTTACTTCTGTTCTCCAAAGATCACAGTAGGAATATTTCAATTGGAGCTGGAGTAGGGATTTCCATTTTTGGTAAGTGCACAGTGGCTGAATCTTTAAAATGAAATTTGAAAATGGTTGTATATGGCATGCAGAACATAGAAAATTGAGATTTTATAATAAATACAAACCCCATTTACAGAAGAGTTGGAACACTTTCTGAAAAAAAAAAAAAACAATTAATTATGCTTTTCAATTGTTACAATAGGACTTGAGCTGCTTGAGCTGCTTAACAATCTCTGCTATTGTCTATTTATCTGTTTTCGTGAGACGACAGATGGATTTTTTTGCCCTTCCCTAAAATCCCGTTGGCTTCAAATCTGTGGAATATGAGGACCTATTAATAGAATCAGTCCTTCTCTCCTCATGTAATGGCATGTGTCCAGTATTTTGTCTATTCCATTGATACTCTGCTGGAATACACTGCACATCTGCTTGCAGATGCACATATAGATTTGCCATCCTAAAGAATCTGGACTACTTGTGCCACCTGAATGGCACTAGTAACTTTTTGTGTTGTAGTTTTGTATCTCTGGTCAATTTAATATGAAGCTGACTTAATTAAGTGTTTCCTTAATTTTTTTTGACAGTGTAGAGTCCGAATTCAGTTGTTTCCCTTAATAATCAAGCTGAAGCATCTTGTTTGACTGCAGAACATATTTCCACTGTCTTTTGGTCCATTTCTAATCAGGCTCAAATAACTTACTGGTGTTTCACCTCAGAATTAATATTTAGATTCCTCTTTGCATAAGTAAAGTTTCAGTTTGCATTTGTTAATGCAGCAGACTGTGTAAAGTAATGAGCATGTGTGAATAAGTCCATCTAAAAACTACAAGTACATGCTAAAAGTAATACCGCCCGGCTTGATTGTCATTGTTTTTGGCCATTATGCACAAAGATTTCTCCAAATGATCTTTGAAACGTATTTTGTGGAAAATATTGCAGTCTTGTGCTGAGAAACAATATCTATAAGCTAACTGATAATACTTTCAAGAGTAAAGAACCTGGAGGTCACAAGGTCAAAAGTTACTCCTGCTGGGCCCTTGAGCAAAGACTTTATCCTCAACTGCATAGTTATATAAACAAGGTAAATGTCATTTGCTTCGGATAAAGATGTCTGCTAAATGCTAAAAAATACATTTGGTGGATGGTTGATTACCTGCTACTTGGCGGCACGATGGCACAGTGGATAGTGCAGTGAGAGGACCCAGATTCAGTCCCTGGATAGGACAATCTGGGAATTTCTGTGTGGAGTTTGCATGTTCTCGCATTGTTCGCGTGGATTTTCTCTGGGTGCTCCGGTTTTCTCCCACAGTCCAAAGAAATGCGCACTAGGTAAATTGGAAATGCAAAAATGTCATTAACTTGTGTATTGATATGTGACTTGTATATCAGTATGATCGTGTTCCTCTCATTAGAATAGCCACTGGTGCTGAGGATGACATTAAAACCATAAATAAATAAATAGATTACCTGCTACCAATTAAACTCATAATTGTAGAGGCTTCTATTTCATTGTTGTACACTGAATGTACAAACCCTGTTAGTTTAAATTAGCCTCTGTCTCAATTTGGCATCACATTTAATTGTTTTTGTAACTTTTTAAAATACAAATGGGTTTATCAGTGAAAACACTGAAGATGTTTACTTTGTACTTTTAGAAGTTAAATATAATATCTAATAAATTAGCAAATATTCGTTTGTATTGCACTTTCATAAACTGTCCAAAATTTTGCACAAACAGGGTTTGTACATGTATTTATGGTTAATGTGCAAATGCGGATTAAGATTACGAACTGTTTTGTAGGTTTAATTGTGGAAAGGTTATCCCTAAAGTATGACTACTATAAGCATGCATTTTCAGGTTGTTTTTTCAAAAACACAAGGGACTACCTTTAACCGGGATAAAAAGCATGGAGACTGGAGTCTCCTTCCAGTAATGTTATAAACTGAAATAAATGTCTCCTTAAAGATAGATAAAAAATTATAATTTACTGTATAAGAACAAGCGTTACATTTTTTAAGCATGAGATTTACCTTGTATCTGATAGTAATGTCAGAGTTCTGACCAGTCAGAATCATTCCAATCCAATAACCCATATTAGTATATTCAACAGTATAACCCACATAAAGATGGGATTCCCCTTTGAGACTAGTTCTCAAGGTTTCTTCCTCTTATCATCTCAGGGAGTTTTTCCTTTCCACTGGCGCCATTCGGCTTGCTCGTTGGGGAATATTAATATTATTAAATCTCATATTCGTTTTTATAAACTGTATGTCATTCCTCTAAAGCTGCTGAACTGAATTCATCAGCATGGTGGCATACGGAAGTATATACATCTATGACTGTATAGAATTAAATCATTTTAACATGTATGATCTGTTCATTTTACATTTCAGCATTGATCATTTTAGGAGCTGTATGTTACATGAAGAAAGGGTAAGTAATGCCATTTGCTTCATGTGTACAGTGTATTAACATATTATTATTAAAGTGCTACATTAGATGCAATGTAATGTTCATGTCCACGGCCTGCTTTACACTTTTTTTTACTGCTTTTACATATTTTAAACTGTTACTGGTATGTTTATATGCACGTTTTTTCTTTCCCATAAATCATGATTTATTAAATGCATTTTCTATGAAAATTCATTCATTGTACTTGTAGGCACATTAGATTAGATTAGATTAGATTCAACTTTATTGTCATTGTGCAGATTACAGGTACAGAGCCAATGAAATGCAACCAGAAGTGCAAAATACAGTATTATTACCATTATTATTTACAATAAAGTGCATGGAATGAGAATATAGAATAAT
>JAOUQV010330617.1:0-11355 GCA_028565295.1 Aspidoras spilotus
TCCATCCTGGTCACTCCTAATAAGAACCTCAACATCTTAAGCTCTGCCACTTCCAGCTCTGCTTCCTGTCTCTTAGTATACCACTTACAGTACACTGTGAAATATTTAGTAGCAAAGAAATGTCATAACTGGACATGCTGCACAGGTGGCATCCCTTCAACATATCACACTAGAATACGCTAAGCTCATGAGAGTGACCCATTCTTTCACAAAGGTTTGTATATTGATTTTATAAATAGGTATCCCTGAAAATGATTGAAACGATGTGGTATAGATATCCCTGAAAATGATTGAAACGATGTGGTATAGATATCCCTGAAAGTGATTGAAAATGAATCCTGACATTTCATATTTGTACCATCTCGAGCCATATTTGCCTTTCATGTGAATGCACCTATCTTTTGAAATAAGTAATTGTAATGCTCTCCACATAATTTTTTCTCTTAGGATGTTGAACATGCAGTACATGGTGAGAGGTTACGTCCTTGTCAGATTACTTTTCTGACACTGAACCCTGCTGATGTGTGACTTAGTGCTGCACACTGTTGACACTGTGTGAGGGAAACCCATCTCAAGCACGGTTATCCACAGTTGCCCATGCTGTACCATGTTAAATGTCATTGTGAAATCCATGAAACAAAAATACAGTGTCTCTTGCTTTCTCCAGGATTAAAGGTTTGTGGAGAAAACCTTCTTGCAACGCAACACCTTGCTTTAATCAAAATATTTTTTAAAATCCCCAATTCTGTTACCCCTTTACTAGATCCAGTTATTGTTATACTTATTGGTGTTTGACTGCAATGCCAACACTGCATTCTTACATGAAAACAGTCTGATTTATGCTTGTTCCGCCTGGTAATGTGAAGAATGCATGTTAATATAATTTAAAAATCACTGGATTAAGAACACTTGGCTAAATACAGGTTGGTCAAAATGTTTGATTAATTACCATACTCAGACCTCAGTGAACAGACTCTACAAGGTGGCGCATATCCTCCATCGGTATGTTGAATAATGTCCATTGCCGCAGATCTGATAGTTCACTTAACCAGTTTGAAATTCGTCTCTCTGACCAACCACACGTGTCCGGCTGCATTGTGACCTTCAGCTGGATGTTTGATGGTGGTTTCCTCACAGCCCACATGTGCCACCATGTCTGGATCCTGGTTAAAGCCACTCAAGTACTAGTTGATCTATTTTGAACTAGAGAGAGTGTTTGTGTTTATTGTCTTCAGCTTGATCTTGTCTTCAATCTGATACCCCCGGAAACTTAATGTTTAATGAAGTTGATGGCTGGAGTGCTGTCAAACCAAAAAATTGATTGCACATTTATTGCATCTCTTAGAAGCGTGGGTGCAAATCACAGCACTGTCTTAATCTTCCACCTCAGAGATTTCAGTCTGTCTTCTCATCTCCCCCACTGAGCACATTACCATTCTGCACTTATTAAAACACAACAGCATACAACGTCAGGATTCAGACAAAACATGCGATGCTGACTAGCATGAAAAGGCACACTATTTAAATGCAGAAAGAAATATATTTTTCGCTAATCACATACAGTGCCCAGATTCGCGGTATGTCCTTGGAAGTTCATGGTGTTCAGATATAGTAGTGCTGGACAAAGTAGATTAAGTAGTTTTTTTATCCTCAGCCTTATGAATTCAGCTTTGTGATTGTGGCAGTGAGAAAAAGTCTGTGGTAGTCAGATAAGCAGATGCTTTCTCTTGTGAGTGGGATATACACACCAGCATGCACAATTACACGTACTCAATCTCAAACTATGTTTTCTCTGGAAGACTAAGGCATAAACTCACAAACATCTAACTGGCATGGCAGCTTAGGTTGATGACATACCACTAAGATTCATATTTGCAAATGGCACGGATAAAGAAAATCACCTGCCTCATAGACTCATACTTTGCCATCAGCCATAAAATGCCACCACCTTTGCCAACACTTAATTAGGTGTAAATTGTGCACTTGAGCAACCATCTGTGTTCTTCAGCGGTCTCAGATTTCCACTGACTTTCTAAAAACATACAGACAAATGGGCTGTCTTTGCCAAATTGGCCCTTTAGTCAACCATAGTCACACCTTACACTGGGTTTTCATTGCATTATATTTTAATATACATTGCCTTGGTCCAACCCTTTTCTGATTTGGGGAAGAAAATTGACATACAAGGGGAATACATTGCAGATTTCATATACAGTAGATGCAGAAAAACATTTTACCTACAATATGTAAACTGTATGGATGTATGCAAAACAGTAAACATTATAAAACCCAATGTAAATTGTATGAATGTGTGTGAGCAGTACAGTGTGTAACCCATATATGTACTAGATCATCAATTCAGTACTGTATGTGTGTTAATTATTGGCAGTTCTGAGAAGATCTGTTTATATATTAGTCTCTCTGTTCTTGAATTAATTAATATAGTGGCTGTGCTGTTGTATAGAGATTATAGTCCAGATAGGATGGCAGCAGCAACTAGATTGGCAATCCTTTCCTCATGGGAGGGATTAAACAGACCAGATCTTGGTAGCCCTTAAACTAGGCAGTGAAAAAAACAGCTGAGAGAGGTACAAATGTTCCGCTCTACTGCTTACACAACCATTTCTGTGATTGGAAGTATAGTAGTTCCCATAACAAACAATAATGCAGCTTGTTGGGATGCTCTTGATGGGGCCCCTTTTGAAGGTTCCAAAGGTGGGTTGATGAAAAATGACCTTTCTTTACCCACCAGAGAGAGCGAGGCTGCTATTGGACTCTCTGGGCCTGGAAACTGAAATAAGTGAAAGACAGATCCTCTGCAATGTGGACACTATTGAATCTGGTGTAAATTCTACTGGATGGTAGTTCGCAACCATTTTCCGCACTAATCTGATGGCAGTAATATGAACTACTGTAGGGAAATATTCTACAGGTGACACTTAAGACATCACCCAGATGGTCCATAAAAGCATGACGCAGTTGATATGTTGAATTATCAGATCCTGTATTCCACAATCAAGTACTAGTCAAGTACAAGTTAAAATTATTATAAGACAAAGCAACAAAGTGTTTTAAATGTATGAAAATTAACACGTACTTAATAAACCTGACAAAACAAAATCTAGCAAGCTAAATCTAGTGTAATCTTGCATGCTAGCAGTAAAAAATGCCCTTAAAATGTATTTTGTAATAAATCACAGAGGTTCTGTTATACAAATTAGAATCTTGCCCCAATATTTCTTAAATATAAAGATTACTTTGTTGCTTTCACTTCTCACCTTTTATAGTTTCTGTGAGGCATATCTCCTCTTTTTGCCTCTATTTAGACTCGGCTCAAACTATGTCCAGCTCATAAAGTGTGAGCTCACCCATATTGATTCAGTATTTATTAGGAAATAGTTTGCAGACACACAGAATGAGAGTTAACATTTTACGTTTTACTGAAAACACAACCCCCAATAAATAGCAAACAGGAAACAGACACAACCTGGTCCTTACATGCAATTCCTTACATGGGGAGTGAAATTGCTGATTATTATAAATAATTTAAGCTAATTTTTGTTGACTAGATTGTGATCGATGTTAAACCGTTGCATGGATGGTTACAGGGATGGTGAATGGCTGCACCTGTGACCACAAGCCCTTTGACACTGATCAAGTTTTGATGAATAGTTCCAAAGACAAACATGACTGTAAGGGGTAAGAAAGCACTTTGTACATGAGCCCAGTTAGCATACGGCCCAACCCAGCAGGAAGACTACAGTTGCTTCAGTGTTGAGCCGTCTGTTTACATTTGCTGTTTCCACTCATTTTTATAAGCACCCTTAGGTTATTTTCGACAAGTAATGGTCATTACAGAGCACTTTTCTTTCCATTTCCCAGTGTTAATGCAGTTCATCTACAAACTGAATCAACATGTCTTTGTGTGACACTATGGATGCTAAAACTGTCTGGCCTGTTTTTTATTTAGTCAGTAACGTCCAGTGCCGGTAATGAGGACCACAGTCATCCAGCAATCACATAGAACAAGCTGTTCAAGTTCTCGTGTGTGTTAAGGAATTAAATGTGTGTTTGGATGCATGTGTGTGTGTGCGCGCACTTTGAATACATTTAGTAAATAATTCCACTTTTATCACCTGGAGGACGATACCTTAACACATATACGTTTAGTGACTGTATTATAAATACATGACAAGTGGCATATAATTACTGATATAATGTTGAAGATGGTGATTATGTCATAGCTGGCTCTCATATAAGATTTTGACCTGTCCACCACACAGAATATAGAATCTTTACCCAATATGGTTAAACGAAGCAACTTAAGATCAGCAACTACTGCACATGTGGGATGTACCCATACCATGGTATCAGGGGTGTACCTAGAGTGCTGGAACCATCAACAAACAGCTGGCAGCCAGATGTGGTTGATCTATGTCGAACTAGCGAGGCGAATTAATTCAGCAAGAATGCAGACCAATACATTATTATACAGGTGTTCCTAATGCATCGGTTATTCAGTGCAAATATAAATGAATGTAAAGACTTTTTAAAAACTGATAAAACCTCAATTTGTGTAATGATTGACAAACATTTTCAGTGCAGCTTATATAACTCAACATTATCTCAATGTCCTCTTGCAAAGCAAGTTCTTACTCATACCGGCTCATGCTTCATTTCGAATGCACTTCTCTGCCATCCGGTAAAAGCCTAAGGTATGCATCATTACTGAAGGGAGTTTTCAGAAGGCTTTCAGAGTCAAATGGGGTTGAATTTCTCTCCATTATAAGTTCAAACAAGATGCATCCTCAATATAAAGAAACAATCTGAAACATCTGAAACACACAAGGTGGAACAATACAATGGCAGACAACTTTATCAACAAAGGTCACAAAGTTCAGCAGATACTTGTGCAGTTGTGAATCGGGGACATCAGAAGTTAGGGTTTCAATCAATTCCTGACAGAGAAATATGTACTTGACACATCTTAAGGACATCCATTAAATATTTACACCCATTTGGCTTGACTTCGAGTAAAGGATTGAGTGGCACAGCTTGACCTTGCATAGTTGAAAACAGACCTTTCAGGTTTGCCTTACTCTGTACCAAGCTTCAAGTCAAAACCTGGACAACTCATCTGTTCATTTCATTCGATCTTCATTAATACGGGTGGATTTTATTGCGGGTATGTATTCACCAAAGGAAATGAAGTCAGGAGCCTTTTTTTGTGATAAAAAATTACTTTTTTCTTTTTAAATAGCTACCCCTTTTTCATAGATGTGAGGAAGTGAGGTAGCGGACATGACAGCTTCACTCAGCCCCTATTGAACATTCATAGTCTTTGGAATAGAAGTGTATGACAATGGAAGTCTGTAACAGAATTAAATGAGAAATTCCTGGGATCACCTTTAGAAAGTGCACAGTTGACAAAGCATAGGGTCAATGGGTTTAATTTGGGGTTTAATAAATATATTTTTTCTCCTTAATTTGTATATAGATAATTTTACACTGAATAAAATTGATGATATACTTTTTATATCATCATACTTCCTTTTTTACACTAATTTATAACTACTGTAGAAACGATTTTGTTCTTTTACCAAAGACAAACCTTTTGAAGTGTTCCATAATGAAACAAGAACAAATATACATATTACACCTTATTCAGTGATCAGAATCTTATATTCCTCCACAGGCTTCTTAGTGTGATGGCCAATAAGACAAATATCATTAGCATATCTGTTATCATTCTGTTACACACACACATATGCGGTTTCTATGTCCCTTGAGCTTCATGAATTTTAATTATATATCACAGTCCTGATGCACACCTCGAGTCACAAGAAAAGCCTTTAATAAACAATTGAGAATCTATTCAATTATCTGCATTTTTAGAATTCTTTTGTCAAGAACAAATTATGTTTGGCTACATGACTTATGTGCATGTAAACAGCTCTTGATACATAGTAACTGCTGTATATCGTATAATCTATATTGCATGTTCACAAATTCTCCTCTGGGATGAACAATGTGATGTAGCATCTATTAAATATATGAAGTGTGATTCAGGATGGTGTGACATTAATAATTGAAGTTATGAGTGGAAGGAAATGAAAATCATCATCATCATCCTCCTCATCAATACCATCATCATCATCATGTTATCACATGCCACGGAAAGGTTCTCCTAGAGGATTTCGCCATCAAGGTCATGCTGTGAGCAACAATAAGCTCTACACAAATATTTCTATGGAATTCATTTTATCATTTTATTAATTTTATCATTTTAACATGTGCCAAGGTCAGTTTTGCATTGCTGGAATGTTGATGCAATGATGGATTACCTGTATTTATGTGTTTAGTATCTATTCTAGTTTTAAAAACATAGCATATTTATTCTAGTTCAAATGTATGCATGCCTAGAAAAATAGAGCTGAATGCATGTGCATTTGTGGCAGTAAGAGATAAAATACAATTAGTGCCAGGGCAGCTTCCACAGCAAGATGTTGAATGTCATTAGGACCTTCAGAAACGCAGGAAAAATCGATTACTGGCTCCTAATGCATGAAGGCTGGGTACGAGGTGCAGGACGTGCCTCTACAGAGTGCTTCAAATTGGTTGGCTGATGCCAAAAATGGCACTTGTTTGACTTGAACAACAATAATTGCTGCCAGTAGAGGTTAGTGCAGAAATTCTGTTTTTAGAATGCAAATGCATGTGAACTGTTGGCTATTGGTGGGATCATTCAGCAAATTCTGGTGCGCATATGATTAAAGTTGCATTTGGAATCTGCCTAATTTTCACAATGCACCAAAGGATCAGGAGGGTTAATTTGGGTCAACAGCCAGGGACAGAAATAACGCATGACACATAGTTTTCATTGTGTGTATGTGTGTGTGTGCAGTTTTTTTGTAATGTTATGAACAAAGTAAACAACATTATTCTGATATGATATCCAATCATGAACAAGTGTCAGGGAGTACAAGCACGGGGCAGCACAGTGGAGCAGCGGGTAACGCTGATGCCTCACAGCAAGTAGGCCTGGGTTTGATCACCGGATGAAACTATCTTAAATTTCGGTGTGGAGTATGCATGTTCTCCCCATGTTCACCTGGGTTTCTCCTTGTGCGCCGGTTTCCTCCCGTATTCCATAGATGTACACGTCAGTTTATTTGGTGTCTCTAAAGTGGCCCTTAGTATGTGAATGTGTGTGATTGTATGTTTCTGTGCCGTACAATGGAGTGGCGCCCTCGCTAGGGTTGTTTCTACCCTTTTTACCTAGAGTTACCTGGTGGGCACCGGCTGTTTGAATTAAGTGGAAGATAATGGATGGATGATGTCCAGACACAAAATCACCACATTTTCTTTCTAATGCTACATCTATGTGCAGAGCAAAGTGCATCACATCATCAAGATAGACATTGTTATTGCACCACAATTACCAAAACCATGCAAACTTCACCTGGCAACATCATGTCCAACCAAAAATCCATATTTGGCATGCAGTCTATGCTGCAGATGACAACAACATGATTATAAGTGTAGTCATCTGAAATTAAATGAACCATATGATTGGCTTATGTGTTTCCATCCATGCTACTACAATCACAAGGTCATACACTGAGCAAGGCATGTCAGTGTAAAATATTATCCTTGCAGGAAACAAATGTGCATAATGTGAACAAGGACTGTGGACATATACACAAATGAAATGTGTCCATGCCTGCTCTATATATCAATGCAATATTGATAGCATTTAATTATTTTTTGAGATATTGCTAGAACATTGCTAGAGATTTCATAGCCTTCAAATATATATTTTTTAAATATATAACTGAAACAATATATCTTGGAACTGGACAGCACGCATAGTGACATTTACATAATTAGGAATAAGGATACTGTTTTGCCAAAAGCCTACATGGTAAAATAAAATGCCAGCATGATATAGAATCTCATGCTCTAATAAACACTTTATTAAAACATCAAGTGTGTGCAACTAAATCACTAGTTAAGCGAAGATTTGGCCTACTGCAATGTTGACATCTACTGGCTACTAGGATATAGCGCAGTTTCAACACAAACACACTCTAATAATACATAAATCCACTCCTCACCCATCTGTGTCACTATGCAGAATGCTCTGGCAATGACTGTATCCTTTCTCAAACGACAAAATACACACCTGTCGTCTCACTCAAATAGCCCTGTGTAATACAGGACATCGTATAACAATGAAATGCACAAAAAGACATTTGGCTTACTCCCCGTCTCCCCAATTAAATTAAATTCTATTCTATTCTATTCTATTCTATAAGGTCAATATGTTCCCCAATGAGTAAGCCGGATGGAGAGAGTGGCAAGGAAATTCAGTGTCAATTTCCTCCATTATTGCCCTCCTCTCACTGGTAATATTCCTGATCTATATATAGCTGCATTCTATTTATAGAATGAAGTGATATCCAGTGGTGGTGTGGAAGTGCCATAATAATGAATGATCACCAAATTATTTCAGTGCATAAACCTATATCCTGTCAAAATCTTTGTTCTTCAGGTTTTTGGTTTCTCCCATAGTCTGACAGTAGATGGATTGTCTACTTAAATATCCTAGTTGTGAATTAGTACCTCTATAACCTCCATCAATAACCACATGAGCCAGGCACACCAGTTAATATTTATGTGGGAACTGAATTAATGAATGAATGAATAATATAGTAGTTTTAAATATGAATCATATTTACAGATAACAGGAAAGAATAATACTGTGACCTAACAGCAAGGACGCAGACACCCAGCATATAGGAAATGCTCTTTATTAGAATAGTGATGTCACACACACATAGACTCATGAAAACATAACTAAACTAAAATTAAATGAATCAACTAAACATAACCAACCCCCTAACACATTCCCTTAATTAATAGAAGACATAAAACACATTAAATAGTATATAAATTTCACCCAATGTTCGCCGGACTGCTTGCTGGGAATCCGGCCACACTAATCACAGTGACGGACATCACAATATAAACAATTTCGAGATATAGTAATTGTCTGTCTCACTACAGGCAACTGATCTGAAATCTGTGCTATCTAGCTCATATATTTATGTATAAAATACTAAAAAACACTTACCAAATAACAAACTGACTCATATAACACATACACGTAAAGAGAATTTTCAGACAAAGAGAAAATATCTTTTGATTTCTTTTTTATTTTGATTACTTTTATTGATCCCCGGAAGGAAATTGTTCTCTGCATCACTCACCCAACACCCAGAGTAGTGTGCTGTAACATTAAGGCACACGGGGAGCAGTTGGTGGGGCAGTTGCTTGCCCTGCTCAATGGCACTTTGGCCATGACTTGCCTAGAGTGCCGATCTTCTGGACCTCAGCCCTCTACCTTATGCATTTAGTCTGACTCCCATTAGCCATGGCTGACCCCCATCAGCAGCCATTGCTGACCCCCATAAATGTAAAGATTGTATTGTCTCAAGTCTCAATTTCAGCCATATACAGTGTTACAGTACACAGTGAAACGAAACAACGTTCCTCCAGACCAAGGTGCTACATATAACATTAAAGTGCACAAGTGCAAACAGTAAATACACAACAGTACAAACAATAAATACTGGACAATACAGAACAATAAATACAAGACAAATGAGGATGGGTTCTCATATGAGTCTGGTTCCTCTCAAGGGCTTCTTCCTTAATTCCTCAGGGAGTTTTTCCTTGCCACCGATGCCACCGGTATGCTCATTTGGGATAAAATGTTTCTGTAAAGTTGCTTTCGGACAATGTCCATGGTTAAAAGTGCATTATAAGTAAAATTAAATTGAATTGAATTTAATTGAATTGGGCAGGCGGGTTTAGGAAGATAGATAGTTAAATAAACACTTATTACAACAAAAGAATGTAGAATACAAGAAATTATGCATTTGGCAAGGCATACCTGTTAACTGAAACCTATTCCAGGTGACTAAATCATGAAGCTGGCTGAAAAAATACCAGGGGTGTGCACAGCTGTAATCAAAGTGCCTATTTGATTATTGCTATTTTGATATATTCTGTGACAGAGGGTCAAAAGCACAGTATAAACATTCGCACTGAAGTCTTTATTCCTCTGGGAAGCAGACAAACAGGAAACAGGTGTTGATAATTATAGAACACATGAGTCTTAGAATTACTGAGATGCTGGGGTATTATATACAAGTCTGCATGCTACCATACGTTGGCAATGATCTGTTTGAGGTAGGAATGTGCCCCCTTGTGTTCTTTTCTGGTATCTCTCATACCTGACAATCCTTATTATAAATGATCATATTCACATCATAATAATGTAAAGTCATCACAGGAAGTCAATCTTTACCAACTTACTCTGTCCTCTGAATCTTCTGCTCTCAAACCAACTACATGCATGTCTACTTTAACCACATCCATACTATATCTCCTGTTTGGTCTTCTTCTCTGCATCCTGCCTGGCAGCTCCATCTCTAACATCTTCCTAGCTCTATATCTATACCTGTCTCCCTGTTTTCTAAGCTGTGCTGTCTCTCTGATGTTCTCATTCCGAATTCTGTCCATCCTGGTCACTCCCAAGTAGAACCTCAACATCTTTAGCTCTGCCACCTCTAGCTCTGTTTCCTGTCTCTTGGTCAATGCCACTTTCTCCAAACCATACAACAAGGTCTCAATACTCTCTTATACCTTTTCTTTCACTTTTGCTGTGAAGTTGTTGCTGTCTATACTGTGGCTGTGAGAACTATAACAAATTTGATTATATACCACTCTTTTATAATCCAGTAATTATAGAAAAATTGTATCAATAAGAATCACATTTTCTGTCAGAAAAATTCAGTTAGCATCTAAGCAGAAGTGCAGAAGTCACCTTTAAGACACTGGTGTTGGATTAGAAGGCCAGGCTCTCAGTCTCCGTTATAATTAATCCCAGCCATGTTCTATCGGGTCAGGATTCTGTGCAGGCCAGTTGAGTTCATCCATGTCTTTATGAACCTTGCTTTTTGCACTGGTGCACAGTCATGAAGAGGAGGAGCCAGCCAGTTGGGAGCATGAAATTGTCATATTTCCATGGAAGTGATTGGGACACCTGATTTTGGGACACTTTTGTAAATATAGTATATTTATATATATATCACTACGTGATGCTGGTGGAAGAAAACGTTTTCCGACTAAAACACCCCAAAGTGGCTTGCTGTCTTGGTCACAAATGCGCCAGCAAGACGTGCACCAACAATTTGTCCTCTTTTGAACCCTGGTATGTCACCAATAATGTTGTGTGCATTGCAATATTTTGAGCAAAACTGTGCTCTTACCCTGATAATTGAACCT
>JAOUQV010330659.1:0-11352 GCA_028565295.1 Aspidoras spilotus
CTTTATGAATCACAGGGTCATGATTAACCAGAAGATGATCTTAATTTCTCTGATCATTTTGCTGCCTGTTGTTCTACGTGCACCATGTTAAAAACTTGCACTGTGCTGAATTCTGTCATGGAGGAGTAAGGAATCTTCATAGACAGCATTTTAATGTTTCTAAATAGAGACACACTTTGTTTCAGAGTTAATGTTATTATGTAAAAGTTAATAGTTTGTGTGTGGTCTTTGTCATCAGGGTAACCCATATGTTTCAAGTACAGGTGACTTGGACATAATTTAACAAAAGTAGGTCCAAATTCTACGTTATATGAATTTGAGGATTCACTGATTTTTTCACTATATATATAGATCATATAGGGTAATTGATATACTGATTCTCTCAAATTGTACATAAACTTAAATTAAACTAGAAAGTGCAGATGTTAGCTTCCACACCAATATTAGCATTAGCAGATAAAAATTACCATCACCAGTTTGCATTAGCAATTAACATTTGCCATTAGCATTTAGCACTAAAGGTTAGAATTAACTGTTATCAATTAGCATTACCCGTTCACATTAGCAATTAGCATTATCTAACAAATTAGCAGTTGGCATTAAAATAGCTTTGTGAAAAATGTTAAAATTAGCCATGAGTATCAGTAATTGGCACTAACACCAACATTTGCAATTATCATTAGCATTAAATTAGCGTTAACATTAGCATTTATCATTGCAACAAATGTTAGCATTAGCTTTTTGAATTTAGCATTAGCAATTACCATTGTGACAAGTTAGCATCAGCATTTAGGATTAGCAGTTAGCATTAATTATTAGCATTAGCTGTTAGCATTAGAAATTAACATTCAGAGCAACATTAGAAATTAGTATTAGCTAACAAAAATTGCCATTAGCGATCAGCATTGTAATAAATGTTTGCATTAGCTATTAGCATTATATCAAGCATTATCTGCATTAATAGCAACATTATCATTAACATCAATATTAGCAAGTAGCAATAGCTAACAGAAATTACAATTGGCAGTTATCGTTAGCAAGGCACATTGGCCTATATATCTAAGTTTTACATAAGTAATGATATAATTTCTTGGTATCACACCAAAAGCTCAGAGTGTGTTCAGTGTGTTGTGTATTTGTGTTGAATGTGACTGTCGCAGCATAACTGAAGTAATTCACACTTGGGTTTGTTTAGTGTGATGGACAAGTTTAATTTAATTCTATTTTATTTCTATAGTGTGTGTTTACAATGGAACATTGTCACAAAGCACCGTTAGATAAATGAAATACAGAATACAATCATGAAGCTTTAATAATGGTTATTTTTATCCCTAATGAACAAAGCCAGTCGGTGACCGTAGCAAATAAAAACTCCCTGAGATTAGATAAGGATCCAGATTCTGAGGAGAATCACATCCTAATTTGTAGGATAACAGATTAACAGTCAAAAATCAGAAAAATCAGTGTCTGTGAAGAAGTCTGTAAATTTAAAGATGTAAAGAATTTTTTTTAGAAATGGACAACTGAAAGGTATGCAAATGAAAACTATCAGCATGTACAGCACTCAATACTTAGATGGGCTTCCTTTTCCGGAATTACTGCAGCAAGTCGATCAGTCTATGGCACTTCTCAGGTGTTATGAGAGCCAAGATTGCTCAGATAATGGCCTTCATATGTACTGCATTGTTGGGTCTGGCGCATTGTTGGGTTTTCTCCAGACTCTGGGACCTTGGTTTCCAAAGGAAATTAAAAATTTACTTTCATCAGAGACATTAACTTTGGGCCACTCCACAGCAGTCCAGTCCCTTTTGTCTTTAGATGCTTCTGACGCTGTATTTTGTTCAAGAGTGGCTTGACACAAGAATTGCGACAGCTGAAACCCATGTCTTGCATATGTCTGTGCACGGTGGTCCTTGAAGCATCTGAATTTTCTGAGATACAAAATTTGGGTTTCTTTTAATTGTCAGTTATAAATGATCAAATTAAAAGAAATAATCATGTGAAATATATCAATCGGTGTGTAATAAATGCGTATAAAATTCAAGCTTATCTTTTTGAATGGAATTATGAAATAAACTTTTTCATGATATTCTAATTTTATGACCAGCTCCTGTATATGTACAAGTGACAGATTTTGTTTACAATAACAATCCTATAAGTATCTTCTGTAATTTTTTTTTCCAGATGTACGAGTGTTCACACTGTGGGAAAAATTTTACTCAAAGTGATTCTCTCAGAAAGCATCAGCGCATCCACACAGGAGAGAAACCGTATCACTGTGGACAGTGTGGAAAGAGTTTCAGTTATCAAAGTCACCTCACACTTCATGAGCGCATCCACACAGGAGAGAAACCACATCAATGTGGACAGTGTGGAAAGAATTTCAGTCAGCAGAGTAATCTCAAAAAACATGAGCGCATCCACACAGGAGAGAAACCGTATCACTGTGGACAGTGTGGAAAGAGTTTTACTCTGCATAGTCATCTCAATATTCATGAGCGCATACACAAAGGTGAGAAACCATATCACTGTGGACAGTGTGGGAAGCATTTTAGTCATCAGAATACTCTCAAAGAGCATGAGCGCACCCACACAGGAGAGAAACCCTATCACTGTGGACAGTGTGGAAAGAATTTTTCTCAGCAGAGTCATCTCAAACTTCATGAGCGCACCCACACAGGAGAGAAACCATATCACTGTGGACAGTGTGCAAAGACTTTTAGTCAGCAGAGTCATCTCAAACTTCATGAGCGCATCCACACAGGAGAGAAACCGTATTACTGTGGACAGTGTGGAAAGAGTTTTGGTCAGCAAAGTACTCTCAAAACTCATCAGCGCATCCACACAGGAGAGAAACCGTATTACTGTGGGCAGTGTGGGAAGAGTTTTAGTCAGCAGATTACTCTTACAGATCATGAGCGCATCCACACAGGAGAGAAACCATATCAGTGTGGACATTGTAGAAAGAGTTTTAGTCAGCAGAGTAATCTCAAAAAACATGAGCGTATCCACACAGGAGAGAGACCGTATCAGTGTGGGAAGATTTTTAGTCAAAAGAATAATCTCAAAGATCATAGGCGCATCCACACAGGAGAGAAACCGTATCACTGTGGACAGTGTGGAAAGTGTTTTAGAAATTTAAGTACTCTCACAAAGCATAAGTGCATTCACACGTGAAAAACTATCACTGTGCAGAAAGTTTTTTTACTCTGATGTTACGACTTGTGGATTTAGTTATTTTGGTATTAAAAATATATATGAACTTATTTAGTCGTGTGTGTTTTAGGTAATTTTATATTGGATTGTGACAATTATTTAGGCAGATACAAGGTTCATGGACAAATCAGAGATCCTAACAATCCCTGGGATATATTCGTCTTAGTAAGTAGAAATATAGTATGAATATTTTAAATACATGTTAGAATTACTCTCTTATTTTCCTTATTATCACAGATACATATTTATATCAAAGAACAGTTTGTTTAGTAAAGAATTTATAAAAAAAGTTCTCTTGTATTGGAGGATTATTTTATTTGTTAACTGTCTGTCGAGCTTCACACAGAAACGTGTTGTTAGGGCATAACAACAGATGAGTACTCGTTCAGAGCATGCGTTCATCCACAATGGAACATTGTCTTCAAGCAGCATTACAGAAATAATATACAGGATATAATTGAGGTTTATATTAGTTACTTATTTATACACTATATTTCCAAAAGTATTCACTCACCTGCCTTGACTTGCATATTTTACCATTCTATCAGAAAAGTGCATTTGTGAGGTAACACACCGATGTTGGACGGGAAAGCCTGGCTCTCAGAATCCATTCTAATTCACAGTATCACTGTGCTTGATTAGCTAGCAAACTCACCTGACCAAACACAAGCTGGTCGCCTTCTTGCCACACTGCGTTGATGCAGTAATCTGTGCATAAGGAGCCCGGACCAAGTATTAAGTTAATGTTTGTGTTTCACTGTTTGTATTGAATTACTAAAATTAATTCACTTTTCTATCATATTCTCATTTATTGAGATGCACCTGTACATGTTTTTACACTGTGGAGGAATCCTTAGAGACAAGGTAGAACATGCTAATTCCACACAGAATTTACTAAAGCTACCTCAGCCAGGGGGTTCAAACCCAAAAAAACAGATAATGAGACAGTCTCCCGAAAGCTAAGACGAGAAATTATGACAAATCGTCTGTAACGCTTGGCTTCACTGTGAGTATTGTGGGGACAAGAAAAGACCGGTATGTTTACTGTGTCTAAAAATGTTGGTAGCAGTATGAAGACAAATAAATTGAGACGTTTTAAAGACATTACACTCCAATCACGCTGATAAGCGGCTTAATTTTTTCAGAGAAAACATTTCCAACAATCGTCCCGCTTTGTGAAAGGTACTTCAGTAAATCAGCGAGCATTCTTAGCATCATATAGGGCGGTGCAAAAAAATCTGTTACAGACTAAAAAACAATTATAAGTTATTCTTTGTTGTAAGTTGTTCAGTATTGATTTTGTTTTCTTTAATAATAATAAGTATATACAATATTATGCAGAGGTGTACTTATACCAATTTTATAAATTATAATATTTTCAGTCGTGGAAGAAAGTTAAGGGGCGTGAGATGTTTTCTTAATTGAATCCTAATGGTAAATAATTGAGAAGCACTGCTCTAAATAGACATTGAAACTCAAACCACCGGATCTGATGGTTTAACAGTTAGTGGAGATTCTGGTGGCAGCACGGTGGCACAGTGGATAGTGCCTTGGCCATACGAAAACAACATCATTCATTCGAGCCCCAGTTGGGGCGACTCTGGAAATTTCTGTGTGCTTTTTCTCCCTATGTACGCGCAGGTTTTTACTGGGTACTCTGGTTTCCTCCCAGATTCCAAAGATATGCATGATAGGTTAATTGGCGTCTCTAAATTGCTTATTAGCGTGTGAATGTATGTGTGCCCTATGATGGATTGGCACCCCGTCTAAGGTTTTTCATGCACTTGCGCCCAGAGTTGCCAGGTGGGCACTGGCCTCCCCATGACCCTAAAACTAGGATCACACAGGTATATAGAATGATTGAATGGAGTGGAGGACAAAAAAGTTTCTTAAAGATATTGTTACAGGTCTGTGAAAGCTAGAAATCCAGCTTGTTTGTGGGTGACCAAAAAATTTTTCCACCATAATTTACAAATAAATTATTGAAAAATCCTACAATGTGATTTCCTAGATTTATTTTCTCATTTTGTTTAAAATTTGAAGTGAAATCTATGATGAAAATTATACACCTCTCTCTAAGTAGGGGAACTTGCATAATCAGTGGCTGACTAAATACTTTTTGGCCTCACTGCATAAAACAACTTAAATGTTTTGGCCAAGACCCTGATTTTTAATAATGGGAAAATTAATGCTGATTTATAGGTCTAACGTATGAAACTAAGATTAAAAATATAACAAACAGGTCCAGCTAGAAGAACTCGGTTTCTTGTAATAATTGTCCATCTGTTTTAAATTAAGGAGTGTAGGTGACAGAACTAGTTGCATAGTTTTAACATTTCTTAAAAAACAGCAAATATATAAGTGGATTAAGTTTCTTTTAATATAATTCTATAATTAGTTTATAATGTATGTACATAGATTGTTTATTGTTTATTATTGAACTGTTGAAGTATGTGTTAATGGTTTCATATTTATTGTTTATTCATGTCTCACTGTGATATGGAGAAAGAGCGCCATCTACATTTTGTTTTTTAAGAAAATCATGCGTTCATGTCTTTTTTTAATTAATAAAAGAGTTTTAATGAATATACTATTTCAATGTAATCAAATAAATTAATTGTATTTCACGTGTGTGTAAAATAAAGTGAGTTATTTTAATAAGTAATTTATTTAATCAGGTAAAGATTGGTTTTATGTCAGCGCTCATAGTAAAGACTCTTTTTAATAAATAAATAAATAAAATCAATGATGCAGTTGAGGAAAACATTTATCTATATACATAACTATCTGTTTTTATAAAATGTGTTATATTTTTCCCGCGCTCGCCCAATGTTGTCAGGTGTTTTCATTAATAGTTCTGAGGTAAAAAAAAATCATCCCGAATTCCTCAGTTGCTCCAAATTCGTGTTCTCTGGGCTTCTGTTCTACACCGTCGGTACAATGTACGATTTATTTGTAATAAACTGTTATTTACCACAGAATAACGGCAGATTTAATCATTCTCACTTAACTGGTGTGTGGTCTCGAGTTCAAAGTTGTGGTGTGTATAATACACGAAGACGTATTCGATCCAGGTTTCTAAATAGTAGTCAAGTCATTGCGTTTCAGACACAGCCCATGTGTCGGATACTGCGCATGCGCGTTAGAGAGTGGACACATTGTTGTATACAGAGGTGTTGGTGTGAAACAAAGATTCTCTTCTTTTTCTACACGGACATCGAAACTGAAACTTACCACCTGATCTGATCTTTTAACAGTTAGTGGAGATTCTGGACTCATCAATCTCTGTATGTTTCTACTTCCGGTTTCCTGATTGTTTACACCTCCTGTTATAATGAAATCAAAGCGCAGACGAAGATCTTTAGGAGAATCTACACACACTCCTGATCATACTGGATCAAAGGTAAAATTCATAGTCACGTGGTTCATTTCTTATTTAAACTCTAAGACTTACTTCATCATTACATAATTTTAATATATTTAAAAAAATATATATTTCATACTGTATCCTAAGATTTGGCAAATAAAAGCAGGGGCTGAGTCAGACATTTTAAACATCCGGGGCTTGTATTCAAACATTTTAAACATCCGGGGCTTGTATTGAAACATTTGAAACATCCGGGGCCTGTATTCAAACATTTTAAACATCCGGGGCTTGTATTCAACCATTTTAAACATCCGGGGCTTGTATTGAAACATTTGAAACATCCGGGGCTTGTATTCAAACATTTTAAACATCCGGGGCTATTCATAATAACGCGCGGTTCTAAATTTCACCAGAAACAGAAATACCTCAGCGATTCTAGAACTTTGTTAAAATGACAAATTACAAGTTTTCTAAATTTGTTTGTTAAATATTAAACATTATTTTAGATTGAAGGTTTATGAGAAAACCAGGGTTTAATCCTATAAACTCCCCTTATGACTAAACAATAGCAGTAAATCTTTGCGGATTAAATAAGGTGTTTACAATAACAATTCTATAAGTATCTTCTGTCATTTTATTTTCCAGATGTACGAGTGTTCACACTGTGGGAAAAGTTTTACTCAAAGTGATTCTCTCAGAAAACATGAGCGCATCCACACAGAAGAGAAACAGTATCACTGTGTACAGTGTGGGAAAAGTTTTAGTCAGCAGAGTCACCTCAAACTTCATGAGCGCATCCACACAGGAGAGAAACCATATTACTGTGGACAGTGTGGAAACAGTTTTAGTCATCAGAATACTCTCAAAAATCATGAGCGCATCCACACAGGAGAGAAACCATATAAGTGTGGACAGTGTGGAAACAGTTTTAATCAGCAGAGTACTCTCAAAACTCATCAGCGCATCCACACAGGGGAGAAACCGTATCACTGTGGACAGTGTGGGAAAAGTTTTAATCAGCAGAGTTATTTCAAAACTCATCAGCGGATCCACACAGGAGAGAAATCGTATTACTGTGGACAGTGTGGGAAAAGTTTCAGTCGACAAATTACTCTTACAGACCATGAGCGGATCCACACAGGAGTGAAACCATATCACTGTGGACAGTGTGGGAAGAGTTTTAGTCATCAGAGTACTCTTAAAGATCATGAGCGCATCCACACAGGAGAGAAACCGTATCACTGTGGACAGTGTGGAAAGACTTTTAGTTATCAGAGTAATCTCAAACAGCATGAGCGCATCCACACAGGAGAGAAACCGTATCACTGTGGACAGTGTGGAAAGAGTTTTAGTCAGCAGAGTTATCTCAAAAAACATGAGCGCATCCACACAGGAGATAAACCGTATCACTGTGGACAGTGTGAAAAGAGTTTTAGTTATGAGAGTCATCTCAAACAGCACGAGCGTATCCACACAGGAGAGAAACCATTTCACTGTGGACAGTGTGGAAAGAGTTTCAGTTATCAGAAGAGTCTCAAAAAACATGAGCTCATCCACACAGGAGAGAAATTTGAGTACTCTCACAAAGCATAAGCACATTCACGCATGAGAAACTGTATCACTGTGTGGAAAATTTTTTACTCAGATGTTATGCCTTCGAGGTTTAGTTATTTTAGTATTAAAAAAATATATTAACTCATTAAGTCGTGTGTGTTTTTAGGTAATTTCATATTGGATTGTGACCTACAAGTATCTAGGCAACAGGTTTTAGATTGTAAAAACATAAGAATATTCATTGTAGGTGCTTGTAGAATTCAGTAGCAGTTGTTATCTGGTAGCAGATACAAGGTTCATGTACAAATCAGAGATTTTAACAATCTTTGGAAAATATTTGTATTTATAAATAAAAACATAGTCTGAATAGTTTGAATACATGTTAGAATTACTTAATATGTTTAATGTTATCTTATTTTCCTTTGTATTGCAGTTACAGATTTATATAAAAGAACAATGTCTTCAGTAAACAATACACAAAGAGGTTCTCTTGTATTGGAGGAATCTTTTATTTCTTAACTTTCTGTCGAGCTTCACACAGGAACGTGTTGTTAGGGCAGAACATCAGATTAGTACCACAATGTAATATTGTTTCAAAGCAGCATCACAGAAATGATATACATGATATAATCTAGAGGTTTATATAAATTAATTTATTTATATCAGAAGCTTATACACACACACACACACAAGGTTACGCTCATATGTGTCTCTAATTTCCTTAATCTGGTTCAGCAGGCTACACGATTGTTAATGTAAAGTTTAGTAGTAGGAAAAAAGGTGCACAAGCAACTGGGATAACCCCAGCCTTGAAAGGATTGTCATGAAAAGGCCAATAATAAAGTTGGGGGAGATTCACAAGGAGTGGACTGCTGCTGAAGTCAGTGCTTCAAGAGACACAACACACGGACATATCTAGAACATGGGCTACAACAGTCACATTCCTTGTATATATATCCACTCATGACCAAAAGACAATGCCAGAAGTGTCTTACCTGGGCCATTTGATTAAGAACAAGATAACGAATTAAGTATTTTACTTTCTTCTTCTTCTTCTTTCGGCCTCTCCCTTTTATCAGGGGTCACCACAGCGTGTCAACCTTTTCCACATCACTCTGTCCCCTGCATCTTCTGCTTTCACACAAAAATTAAGTATTTTACCAATATTTTACCATCATATACTAGTGTTCCTTTTATTTACTACGATATTTGTAAATATTTACTCAGTAAAAATAATACGAATGAATAATAAATAATTATTAATAAATTAATATTTTAAAAATCTGAATTAATGAAAGTATTTAGATAGAGATGTGTGAAAAGTTCACGCTAACACTCCGTCTCTGTGGAAAACGCAAGGCGATTTTTTATGGAAGGTATTTCCGGTATTTTTTAAAAATGTGTTCGCATTATAACAAAATTAAAAATGAAGGCAATAAGTTCATTTCGATGTAATTTTACGCTCAAGCTTGTGTCAGCGCTCACGAAATTAAATGAGGCAGTGTGATGATATTACACTCGATTATTTTTCCTCAAGTCTCAAGTAGTTTCATTGTCATTTCAGCCATATACAGTGTTACAGTACACAGTGAAACCGAACAACGTTCCTCTCCTTCAGAGCAAGGCGCCAAGGTGCAAGATGCTATTTTAAAAGTGTTTTGGTTGTTGGAGTAATTTATTGAGAACAAAGAGGGTTTTTGATTAATTTATTTTAATATTATTCTGTAAATAATTCTTGTGGGGAGTTTTCATAGTTTCGCTGAAAAAATTTGGCCATTTATTGAATGCGGTCCTTTAAACAAGTAGTTTAATATAATCCATTCGTGTATAGCTTTATGGGCGGAGCTTCAACAGCATCCGGGTGCGTGAGCTATATAGTGCGAGACCAGCCCCCAACTTTTGCCCTCTCTTAAAGACGCCATAGACGGATCAAACATGTAATGGCGCAGTTCCGTGATTTTTCTTTATTTTATTAATGCGTAGGAAAAAGTTCAAGTTTTAAATTAAAGTAATTTATATAGATCTTTAATCTCTGGGACATGCACTGTTTTGTGCAGTTAAAACACCTTTATATGTGTTTTCTGTATAGTCTTTTCTCGCTCAGTTTAGCAACTGATTTTTATTTTTTAATTTGGTTCAATAATTATAATTTTTTCGGGAACATTGTTAAATAAAGACTGTTAAATAAAATTCTTAATGAAACTGTCATTTAAATTCTGTTTACCCCTCATTTTACCTTGACTTGTTACTAGAATATCAGGGATACTGGGGGGGGGCAACACATCAACTGAAGAGGATTTAACTACTTTCCAACATTTTTTAAGATTTAAGTAATGCTCACATTTTTTTGCTTGTGCATTTTCTTTCTTAACTTATTTTAATATTTATTTTAGCTTTGGTCCATGCGATAGACACATTGAACCAGGGGTTATCTCTAACTTCAATAGGTGCATGTTTTCAGTCCTTTTAAAAAATGACCAAGGCCAACACAACCTAAGTTTAATCATACACAAAATTTAAATGACTGTGACAAATTTAATGAAGAAACAATTGTTTATTAAATGTTTAAAATTTTGTATAAAAATGAATCCGTTTAAGATTTATAACACGGGCAACCATAAAATCATCACTTACAAACATCATTACAAAAAATTCTAGCAGATAACTTATGAGTGAGGATTTCTCATTCCACCAGGGGTCGCCACAGCGAATCACTTGCATTATGATCCGAAACATGTTTTCCGCCGGATGCTCGTTATGTTGCAACCCATTCGGGCTTAAGACCAGCCAATTTAGTGTCTCCTATTTCCCTAGCATGCATGTCTTTGGGCTGTGGGGGAAATTGGAGAACCCAGAGGAAACCCACACAAGCACGAGGAGAACAGGCAAACTCCACACATAAAATTCTTAGGTTGCCCCACCTGGGATTGAACTCAGGTCCTACTAATAATGTAGAATTGTGCATCTGTTTTAAATTAAGGAGTGTAGGTGATAGTTAAACCAGCCATTAGAGCACAAGCCAGTGTATTTATAGTGCCGGTCCCAGGAGGAAGAGAAATGGAGTTGGGGTGGTCCTGAAGGAGGACTATGTAAAGAGTGTTTTAAATGGCTGTGGTAAACACATATTTCCAAAAGAACGAGGAGCACAGGGTGACCTACAAGAGTGGAGGCAGGAGCTCACAGGTAGACTACATATTGTGTAGACGAGGTCACTT
>JAOUQV010330674.1:0-11352 GCA_028565295.1 Aspidoras spilotus
CAGATAGGATGATGAGTTTAAAGTTAGAAATTGAAGGTGTAATAGTGAATGTTGTCAGTGGCTATGCACCACAAGTTAGCTGGGAGTTGGAGGAGAAAGAGAGATTCTGAAGGGAGCTAGATAAAGTAGAAGAGAACATTCCCAGAGAGGAGAGAGTGGTGACTGGTGCAGATTTCAACTGGCATGTTGGTAAAGGTAACAAAGGGGAAGGAAACAAAAGAGACAGGCAGGTAGACCTGTCAGGCTACATGGATAAGTGGTCACAAAGGTGCAGGAATTCAGGGTTTATAAGAGAGTAGTGAGACCAGCCTTGTTGTATGGTTTGGAGACAGTGGCACTGACTAAGGACAGGATTAGGAATGAGAACATCAGAGGGACAGCACAGGTTGGAAAAGTTGGATACAAAGTTAGAGAAGGCCGATTGAGATCGTTTGGACATATGCAGAGGAGAGACAGTGGATATGTTGGTAGATGTTAGAAATGGAGGCAGAGAGGAAGACGAAAGAGAAGATATATAGATGTGGTCAATGTAGACATGAAGGTAGTTTGTGTGAAAGCAGAAGATGTATAGAACAGAGTGAGGTGGAAAAGATTGACATGCAGTGGTGACCCCTGATAAAAGGGAGAGGCAGAGAGGAGAAGAAGAAGAACAAGAGGAAGAAGAAGACTTGTAGTTGTTAAAGTATATTAAAACAGTTGCAGTGATGCAACAATGGCCTTTCACCATTTTATTACCAAGTACTACACAATTTGATTACATTTTAAAATATGTGTGCAGCTTTAGGTCTACTGTGAAATTTCTTTGCCAACTTTGTATATATACTTAATATTTTGTCCCTGACCAGTTTCAAGTTTGATACTCACTGGAACATATTTTCTTCTTTAATGGCCTCCTGTGTGACAATACAACGATGTGCTCACTATGGGTATAGCATTCTCAATGTTCTAAGCAGGGTTGGATTTCTGACAAATATAAATGTTCCTGCAAAATGTTACATTTTTCTTACATCAGAACAGAGAGGCCTGGAGGCAGACACATGTTTCCGAATAGGTTTGCTGAGTCTCCAGTATGTATTTTGTCCAACGTCAAATAAGATTAATTAAACCTTTCAGGATTTTTTAAATAAATCCCAGCATGACAGATAATCTGAGTTACATCATTAAAGCACATACCACTCCAAAATGTGAAACAATGTAAACTGTATATTTATTAACTAACACTTGCGCGAAAGCATTGTAGATTACACACACTATACAATATCTTTTTTTATATATTTATCGCTTTCTATCCAGGCTTCCGGCCTTGTGCCCAGTGTCACAGAATAGGCTACAGATCCTAGATAAGCAAAATAGTCTTACTTAAGATTTATGAATGATATACAACTAGAACATCTTTCAGACTTTTGTATGTTTTCATTTACTTGCTCCTGCAAAGAAGAAAGGAAGGAAGGAAGGAAGGCAGGAAGGGTAGAAAGAAAGCAAAAACTATTTTATACCACTTTTTTCCCCAGCTTCCCCCAACTATTGTTCCAGTGCTAGTGTAGAGGAGTTGAATTCATCAGAAGCAGCTGGGCTGTCTATCCGTGCAGTGCTTGTGTTTCTTTAATCATCAAGGGGCCTTCTCACGCTTCTGTGATCTAATCTGTCACATTTCCTCTAGCATATTCCCTACAGAATACAACACTTATTTACATCCAACAAACATTCTTCACTTTCATCACACATCACACTATAAACCACTCATCAGTTCATTTTCTTCAATAATTCAAAGCACGGGAAGATGCAGCTTATAGCGTCTTCATACAAAAAAAGAGTAAGTAACGTCTCAAGACTGTTTTCACATCATGATTAATTCATGGGAAATGTGCTTTACTTATGTAACTTTTTATCTCTATCTTTTGTACCCTGTTGTACTCTAGGTATGTCTCTTTCCTCTCTATCCTAGTCATTTTCACAAAATATCTGATGAGGCCCGTCATACATGAGGAAATCAAAGCTCAATGTATCCCTTATGGTAAAGAATGTAGCAAACACCCAGATAGAGTGAGGAAAAAGAGGGAAATCTCATCAATCCTTCTAGCCATGGCCATAACACTAGAGAGGTCATACTGAGCTCTGCCTATAAGCATTCTCCACAGGCTACAGAGTAAATCAGATAGGACACTGGGAGTTAAAAAAGGCATGACAAGCTCAACTGTATGCTCTTGGCCACCTACCTCACATTCGATCTACACAATCAAACATGCATGGCTACTAACATTACAGGTGCAAACATGATTACAGTTCTAAAGATAAAGTCTGTATTTCATCTGTTTTTCTGCATATTTTGTCATCTTCTATCTTTTAATGGTGAGGAGTAGAACAGAGCAGGGTTTAATCGATTTGTTGATTATTGTCTGCACTGCAGTGACCCTGATGTGGTGGACATATTGAGTGGGTGTTCAAATGTGTTGTGTAGGCATTGAGCTGGCTCTAAATGAAAATACCACTCGGGTCAAAAATGTAATACTTGTAGTTTATTGTATGCAATTCCTTATTTTATACCTTTAAATATCAATTTACTCTCTTTAATGTTAGGGCAGGCCAGGATGATGGCACACTGATAGTGCTGTCGCCTCACAGCAAGGAGGACCTGGGTTCAATAATCCCTTAATGTGTTAGTGTGTGTGTGAGTGTGTGCGTATGGAGTTTTAGAAATGCTTTCCGACTGAAAAATATGAATATGAAAAGTATCAGCATGTGCAACACTCAATACTTAGTTGGGGCTCCTTTTCCCAGAATGACTGCAGCAATGCGGCGTGGCATGGAGTCGATCAGTCTGTGGCACTGGTCAGGTGTTATAAGAGCCAAGGTTGCTCCGATAGTGGCCTTCAGCTGTTCTGAATTGTTTAGTCTGGTGTTTCGCATCTTATTTACAGTAGCCCATAGATTTTCTATAGTGTTAAGGTCAGGTGAGTTTGCTGGACAATGAAGAACAGGGATACCATGGTCCTTATACCAGGTACTTGTAGCTTTGGCACCGTGTGCAGCTGAAGTCAGTGCTTCAAGAACCACAGTGCACAGACATATGCAAGACATGGGTTTCAGCTGTCGCATTACTTGTGTCAAGCCACTCTTTAACCAAAGAAAGCGTCAGAAGCGTCTAAAGATAAAAGGGTTACAAATTTAAGTTTAAATCAAACTTTCAAATCAAAGTTCTCTGATAATAGTAAATTTTTCATAATAATGTCCTGGCCATTATCCTGCAAGAAGAATGACTTAAAATCCCTCTGGCTTAAAATCCCTCTGACCATTGTGCAAGACTTGTATTGGCCGCAAAAGGAGGCCCTAGACCATACTAATAAATTGTTGTCTAAAACCAGGTGTTTCAGTTTCATTGTCTAACCCCTGTATTTGTCTAGTTCTTCATATTTTTTTAATTTATTTACACCTGACCATGCCACTTACTTTGTACATGTGGCTCTTTCCCAAACCATTTTCACATAGTTGTAAGTACAGAGTAGTATGAAACATCTCGTATACTGTTGCATTGAGATTTCCCTTCATTGGCAATAAGGGAACCAAAGATTTTGTGTTAAGTATTAAAGGATCTGCACTCATAGCCATTTGGTCACTCAAAGTAAAAGAACAGGCTACTGTCAGTCGCAAAAAAAGGCTCATACACAAACCTTTCACCTCCTTTCTTCTTACTGAACCACTCGATCTGTCCCAAAGTTCAAGGAAAATCAGTAGAAATTTTTCAGTAGATGACTATTGGCCCAGCTGAGCCTGCATTTCATAAGCACCCTGACCTTTCCTTCATCTGCTGGTGGAATGATTTAATGACATTACTGATTTTTCTTTTCAAGAAAGAGTAGGACATGCCCAGTGTTAAGTTCTGCACAGCTATTGATTACAGTATATTTGCTGATAACTACAGAGGAAGAAGAGTACGCAACAAATCTATAATACTAATAAATATATTTCCTATATAAGACAAAAATGACCCATTTGTTTCCAACCCGACTGAGCTGATTTTAAAGATCTATGCTTTTTCACTTTACCTATAGTTGTTATTCAATCTATAGTATATTTAATCTAGCAACGTTTCATTTTAAGCACTATACAAAATGAAATCCCTGCAAGCTAGCTACAAGCTACAATAATCTCTGCCCCCAAGAGAAGAGTTGTCACTGAACATTCAAACCAAACTAAATGATATTTTTAATGACTTTTCCAAATTGAATTTAAAGAGCACTTCAGCAGAAATTTGCTCATTTCGTTAGCTGGACCAAATAAGAAAGAAAAGGACTTTCTGATATCTGTCCAATTTGGCATTGTATTCTACTTCGATTTTTCTGAGTAGATTATTATTCCCATTCCTTCTGGGACCTGAGGTAGGCTACAGTCCAGAAACTACCTTCCCCTGAGCCAGATCATTCCAATTCATAAGCCTCCAAATGAGATATTGACTGAGGGATGCCCCGTGGCAGGGTGCAATGGCTAAGACCTTGTCGTGCATCCTCTCCCTCCACTCAGCTAAACATAAACTAAAAAGATAGGTTTGTACTAGCTAGGTACGTTACAAACAATGCACACTCCTTTCTCACTCTTGGCATGCAGGCTCACATAGAATGAACAAATTCAATATTATTATATCAGTACCATTTTCTTCCTTTTAATACTTTAATTAAAACACTTTTCCTTCAACATTTTATCAGCTTATTTTTTTATATGTACTGTATGGTTATATTGTGATGTCCATCATAGGGTGTGGGCATGGTTGGATTCCCAGAAGGCAGCGGGCCAGACTCTAAGCAATGGTTTGTCTTCTATTTTGTGTGTTCTGGTGTGTTTTGTTGATTAATTAAGGCTCTGTGTTGTTAATTAGGGTTCGTTTAGTTAAAAGGAAATGTTAGTTTAGTTAGTTTTGTGTGTTACTGTCTGCATGAGTGTTGGGTAAATTAATGGGGTTAAGGGGCGTGTGCATGTGTTTGTTTGAATCTGACTGTGTGTGTGAGACAGCTTCTTTTAATAAAAAGAGCATTTTCTTGCATGTCACAATATATTTTTAATGTTTCCTGTTTTTACGAATATATTTATATATTTGCAGAAGTATTTGCACACCTGCCTTGACTTACATATGAGCTAATCCATAGGGTTTAATATGACGTTGGTCCACCCTTTGCAGCTAGACCAGCTTCAACTCTTTTGGGAAGGCTGTCCACAAGGTTTAAGAGTGTGTTTATGGGAATTTCTGACCATTCTACCAGAAGCGCCTTTAAGAGGTCACACACTGATGCGAGACGAGAAGACCTGGCTTTCAGTCTCCGCTCTTATTCATCCAAAATATTTTCTATCGGGTTAATGTCAGGAATCTGTTAAGGCCAGTCAACTTCATCCACACCAGACTCTGTCATCCATGTCTTTATTGACTTATCTTTGTGTAGTCATGTTGGAAGAGGAAGGGGCCAGCTCCAAACTGTTCCCACAAAGAATGAAATTGTCTAAAATATTTATTATTATACACCTGTGACCATGGAAGTGATTAGAACACCTGATTCCGATAATTTGGATGAGTGAGCAAATACGTTTTTTATTTACTTTTGTAAATATAGTGTGTAAACAGTATGTTTAATGCGCAACCCCAGACCTTGTCCCAAAACCTCATCTCTATTGCACACTCCTCTCAACGCAGGGGTAGTAGTGCATTGTGCCGGGAATGCGCGGGTGAGCAGGCAGGAAGTGACTTGTGTCAACAAGCCAGTCTTGACCCATTGTACAGACAGGATGCAGGAGATGCAGGCACATAACTTTTATTTTTTCTAGCAAAATCAAACAAAAACTCATCTGTGCATCTCATGCCATCTGAACTCATCTATACATGAAATGTGACGCGCGGGCACTGAAACCAAAGGCATGGTATAAAAACCATAAGAAACATAAATCTGTGGCTTTAGTTATTCACTCCACAACATCGTCTGCAACTTAATAAACCTGTACACATTAAACATTTACTTCTATTCACACAACTTTACACACAAATTAAACCACCATTACGTTTATTTAACAAACCACATCGGTAACCGAATAAACAGCTCATTTTATTACCAGCACAGATCATCAATCATTGCACACACCTGTGCAGCCTGGTCTATGCATGACCAGGCTATAACTAATACCCTAGGCGCCCTACATCCTTAAAGTGAACATAAACAAGAACATAAGCTGCAATCGCTTCACCTGAACTAAAACAAACATAACATATACATCACAATACATTCTATATACACATTATATATATATATACAATATATATATATATATATATATATATATATATATGTGTGCGCACATTGCTCAGAATAAATTAGTACACTCCTTTAAGAAGTAATATTTTAATTAGAGACACTAAATTAACCAGTTCTAGGCCCAAAGTGTATAGGTGGCATCAGGAAGATCATCTGGTATAAAACATGTGTAAGTGACTCACTGTGGAACCCCTTGTGGCCGGGAAAGCCAAAAGAATATAAATACAAAACAACTAATTAATTATAACAACGATATTAACATTAAAAAGGAACAGGTATTAAGTAATTATTAAACAGTTTTATCAGTTGATTTGGTACATTTCACAGATAAGAATTGAAATTCTCATTTCTTCAGTTACAAATGCTTTGGTACATCGGGATGCCATTTCTGGTGCAACCCGCACCCCTTCGGCTTAGGACTAGACAATTTAGCTTCTCAACCTATCATGCATGTCTTTGGAATGCGTGAGGAAACTGGAGTACCCTGAGAAAACCTGTGCAAACTCGACACAAAAATTTCCATAGTTGCCACTCCCGGGGTTCGAAGCCGGGATCTTCTTGTTGTGAGAATACAGCACTATACACTGCGCCACCATGCCCCCCTGGAACATCCAAGCAAATCATTTTGTACAATTCTCCGCTGTTTCCTACATTATCAATTGCTTATGTCCTTCGGATCAATCTATTTTATAACTGGTCTCTATTGACTTATCTCACCCCCACAGAATTTAGGAGTTATTTTGTTGAGTCTTTACATGAATGATTGAACAAGTTATTATAATACATCTAGCAAATTTCTATACTTTCCATCAGACTTTTTTCCTAAATATGTCTTTTATGTGGGTTATTTCACCCAGGTGAATATAACGAAGTTGCATCTCATGAACTATAAGCTGGCAAGTAACAGGATATACAGTATAGCCAGAGTAAAACGCAATGTTATTATGTCTGACAATGAAAGGATAAAGAAGAAGATAGAGAGAAGAGGTAAGAGGTAAGGGAACAAGGCTGTGTGGTGGAAAATTTGGGAGGCAAAACAGAGGAAGAGGCAGAATAAGCCAAGGACATATTCACGTTCTTGATGAGATACTTTAAGAGCCACACTTGAAGATGTAGAACACGTTCTCAATCCTGGGCTTACAATGACCTATTCTGGTTAAAGAGTGCCAGCCAAATGTTGAGTGAACAACTGTGTTCTGAATCATTCAGACTTTTTGTTGACAGAACAGGAAATTACAGCTTCACAGGAGTGGCAAAGGGCCCCTAAACAGAAGAAGGCTATTTGCACCATGGTTGTAGAAAACAATGCCAAAAGACTAAGGGAGATAAAGAGTGCCATTATAGAGGACAACAACCTATTTGATAGCATCCAAGCAGCCAGCATCTCAGCCATTGACAGGATGCTGAAAAGACACCAAATGAATATGAAGCTGCTGTACACAGTTACATTTGATAGAAATGGTGAAAGAGAGAAAGATCTGTGCTACCAGAATGCACAGGTAAACATGTATGAGCATGCAGTAATTGTACCTCTCATCAAACAGTATATACAGTTCAGTGAGTGAACTATGCTATACATTTATTTATTTATATACATTTGCTATGGCTGTAGGAAAGAAGATTCAATATGTGCTGTATACATATAATGTAACTGTATCTGGTTACATATAAAACTACATTTAACTCAAAAAACTAATTTTGTGTCTTCTGGATATCTTGTGTAATGGAACCGAAAGAAAATGATCCGCACGGATGATGCTGGCTTGAACCTAACGAAATGCAGAAGGCGTGGTCGAAATATTATCATCCACAGATCTATAGTTGATATGCCAGGTCAAGGGGCTGGAACATAAAAATGATTGCTGCCTGGTATTCTACCGCATTTTCCCCATAATTGGTCCATACAATACAGTGTCTTTTTGACATTCTCACCAGGGATCTCATCCCAGAGGGGTCAGACTAGAGATGACTTTTCAAAGTACATGATAGTTTAAGATAATGTCAGTTTCCATTGCTCCAACATCAACAGGCAATAGTTTGCAACCCACAGCAGGATGCTGATGGAGTTCCTCTCACCCTACTCCCCACTTCTTAATCCAATTGGGAAATTATTCTCTGCATGGAAATGGAAAGTATGTAATCACCAGCCACATACGCAGATGATCCTTCTGGCTGCAATGGATTCAGTGTGTGATGACATCACAGCAAATGACTGCAAAGCTGAGAATTCGTGGCCCAACAGACTGGAACAGCAGGGGGTGCATGAAGAAAGAATTGTAATTCCTACAGCACTGTATGTACTGTTTTCCCTAAGGATTTCCTACGGATTGTCCTACGTTGGCATTTTTACTTTTGTGTTTTTTGTGCTGACTTATTCTTTCTGTATCGCAATGACATGGTCTGTAAATCTGGTCCAGTCTCTTGCAATCAATCACTAACATGTAACTTGCATTTTACAATGGATTGGAATTCCTTTAATTGTTATAAGTTACAAGCACCAGCGAAACTATCCATCAACCCGTCCATATACGTACAATATGACAAAAAATTGAGAAGACAGCCATCGTTTACACCAGAACATCCAACCAGTACACTGTTATATTGACAGCCTGACTAGGCAATTTGACTGTCTTATCCGTACACATTGACACTAGGACTTGTCAATCTGATGGAACTGACATTGACACATATAGTTACTTTTGAGAGATGAACTAAGGATTCTGAGTCAATCCATAGTGTTTTTTTCTGTATGAATTGTATTGAGTAATGCACTTGTTGTTTTGCAAACGTCAAGGATGATTCAAGAAAAGTACCAAAGGGACTGAGAAAAACTGTAATGACTATCATGTTAATAGCATTGAGGGCGTGAGAGGGTTGAAAGGGGTTAGGTCAAGCATGTTCAAATTTCCACCAGCCTGCAGCCTTTGATATATAATCAATAATAAGCTGCCTGCTGTTTATCGCTGTATAAAATACGTGCATACCAAAAAGCTATTTTGAATGTTTCGAATATGCTCCGTGTGTTTACAATCGGTGTAAATCCGTGTTTTCCAATTGACAAACATGGTCTCATAAGCAGACAAATATATTCAAATCAAATTCACGAGACAGCGCTAAACCAAAGCAAAAACTCAACTTAAATAATGTAAACTTAATTAGCCGCTAATCGGGAACAGCTGATCATAATTCCAATCCATTCATGTGACAGCGCTGTTAACTAGAACTAGAAATGGTAAACCACTAAAGCGATGTGTTAGCTGCTGAGAGGCGCTGAACAGAGTGGAAGCAGCTCAACTTAAGAGTTGGACATTACAGAAAAGTAATATTAGATGGGTACATCAAACTAAAGAAAATAAATGGCAAACATGTTTATAAAACAAATACAAAAGATAAGGAAGAACAAAAAGAAAAAATAACAAATAAAGAGCGGGGCTCAAAAACGTCGAAGTACTAATAAACGAACTGAACGCCGAAACCTCTTACCGAACAAATCCACAAATGTAGGAGACAGCACGGCAGAAATATAAACTTAAAGGTTGAATCAAAATAATGAACAGGAAAAGAGGAAAGGAAATAGAAATGGGAAATATAGAGTAAAAATTAGGGAAGTAAATCAAAACAGCCAAACATGGCTGGTCTAATAAAAGTAAATAAAAGTAGTCAACTACTTCCACAAAGTAAGGGGCAAGGAGTACCAGAAGCAACAATAAGCCTAGGTCCACATCTGCATAAATAGAGCTAACACAGGTGTGCCTGTTTGTCTGTGATTGGCCCCGTGGTGTCTGGGATATGTAGCTTTACTGCCGCCTGCTTCTCCTGCTGCTTTCAAACCATGAATCGTCTGGGCAGCATCTCCCTGTGGTTGAGGGCAGAAATAAAACCCTTACAAAGAGAGGGCTTTTTTATAGTTTCTACAGTGAGGCTGTAAGCACTGAGTCTGGTCAGGATTTGTCTCTGCCTTGGATCTCGGACAAACACTGCCATCTGGAACATTTTCTCATTGTTTCAGATAATATTGGATGAGGGATTTGACGTTGTTTGGTTTTTAAAATTATGCTGAAGTTTGATGGTTAGTAGTTGATGATGTTGATGTTGTGCGTGTTTAAGGTTAGTAAGTATCAGAACCAACTGGCTAATGGAGCTCTTCTTCAGGGTTCAGTTCTTGGCCCTGTATTGTCCTAAAATGAAGCGTTTTTTTGAGACTTGTCGTTAAATGAATCCAGAAATTTTGAATTATTTTGTAATGATTATTTAGAGGCTAGTTCTGCCCAGCATGTGTTTTTCTCTGGACTTTTATAATCAATCTGCAAAATTCAGCAATGCAAGCTTTCTGTTGAATGTTTGTCCCAGGGTTTAATGTAGTTGGGCTGACTGTGTGGGCCCCACACCTCTCTCCCATAAAATGAGCTGAATTAAACTATCAAACACTTTACACCACACTGAGACTGGTATTTGAAGATTATAGAATCTCTTCCCGATTGCAAACAGAGCTCACCAAGCTTTTTCCTTTAGTACATTTACTGCCGTATTCAAACACATGGATGCAGTAATGATGAGACTGAGGTAGGTGTACTGCATAGTGTGATCGAAAAAGGTGCTGCCCAGACTGAACTGGTACCTGTGTTCCTGACATCTGGGCTTTTATAAAACATTAAGACCTTAAAGGGCCCAGTTCTGACAGTACTGATTCAGCAGGTCATCTGCATAGAACGTCACTTCACTGACCTAGAGAGACTTGCATACTGCACTGCTATAACTCATCAATGTATATATTAAAGAGTGTTGGACTCAGACTGCAGCCCTTTTTCTAAGTGAGGAAATCTGTATTTTTGTCCCCAATTCAATTTCCGACTCCTTTCCCCACATTTGTTATCTGAACACACTTATTTTATGATGTCATAAACTTCACCCCTACACCATCTATCTATCTACAGGGTTTAGACAATGAAACTGAAACACCTGGTTTCAGACAACAATAATTGATTAGTATGGCGTAGGGCCTCCTTTTGCGGCCAATACAGCGTCAATTCGTCTTGGGAATGACACATACAAGTCTTGCACA
>JAOUQV010330704.1:0-11350 GCA_028565295.1 Aspidoras spilotus
TAATACATAAATAATATATAACATTTAGCATAATAATAAAGTGAATGGTCAGTCGGAGTCAAACTGGCAGACGCAGGGTCGTTAACATCTGATTCCTTCGCCATATTAGGTGTAGCTCATCCAAAAGAGTGGAGAAAAGAGAGAGGATAGAGAAGAGAAAAGGGAGAAAAGAAAGAAAGGGAAGGAGAAGAAGGAGAGTTAGACACGATCAACTATCTAATGAACAATCCAAACACAAGTTGTGCAGAGGGCAAGCTGAAACTGCGGCAGGATAGCGCCTTGACAGTATAATTACAGGGTAGAAGCAGAAGGTGACACAGACATGAGGGAGCCATGGGCAACAGCATCCAAACATCCCAAATTACCAAAACACTCTATGACCATAAACACTTCAGCTCTAAGTCCCGAATGATAGGGGACTATAAAGGATATGCTTGACTAAGTTTTCAGCCTAGATTTGAAGACTGAGATTGTGTCTGAGTCCCAAACACTAACTGGAAGACTATTCTATAAATGTGGGGCCCTATAAGAGAATAATCTGCCCCCTGCTGTAGCCCTCAGATACTAGGTATCGGCAAATAGCCTGCACATTTTGATTGAAGTGTGTGTGGTGGATCATAAGAAACTAGAAATTCACTAAGGTACTGTGGTGTGAGAACGTTAAATGTTTTTTAAGTGACTATTTTAAAAAGGTATTTTATAATTAATTCAAAACTTGACCGGTAGCCAGTGCAGTGTGGATAAGACAGGGGTGATATGCTCATATTTCCAAGTTCAAGTAAGGATTCTGGCTAATGCATTCTGGACTAACTGTAGTTTGTTTATGCACCTACTGGAACAACCAGAAAACAGGGCATTACAGTAATCCAACCTAGAGGTAACAAAAGCAAGTTTTTAGCATCATTCTGTGCCAGCACATTTCTGATCTTAGCAATGTTTCTAAGGTAAAAGTATGCTATCCTGGTGGTATTATCTACATGAGATTTGAAGTAAAGTCTAGAATCAATAATCACACCAAGGTCTTTTAAGACTGTACATGGTGTAATTGAAAGACCACCCAGAGATACTAAAATATCAGATACTTCAGTTTTATTAAAATTAAGTAAAAGAAAATAGTTTAACATCCACTCTCTAATGTCCTTTACACATTCCTTAACTCGAGTAAATTGGTATCGGTCGTCAGGAGTGGCTGACACATATAATTGCATATTATCAGCATAACAGTGGAAGTTGTGTGGGGATTTAGCTCAGTGCTAGAGCACATGCTTTGTATGTAGGAGGTCCTGGGTTCAATCCCCAGCATTTTCAATGTAGACTTTTGTACAGTTGATCCAGAACTCGGCAAGACTTGTATTCAATGTTCAGTCAAATTCTCACACACTACCACACTGCTCTGCACTCTCCACTGGCTCCCTGTAGTTGCTCACATCAAATTTAAAACACTGATGCTCGCTTCCAAAGTAAAGAATGGTCCTGCACCTTCCTACATTACAGCACTTATAACACCCCGCACTGCACTGCTCGGGACCAGTCGTCTTACACTGCTCGACTAGTCTCCCAAAACAGGGCTGTGCCTTTAATTCCAACAAAATTTTCTAGCCTATAAGAAAGAACAGCATGAACGATGGTGTCAAAATCTGCACTTAGCTGTAGCAATATAAGCATAAAAAACAATCCTGATGAGAGGCCAGTGGCAAATCATTCACAACTTCAACCAGTGCTGTCTCTGTGTTATGATGGGGCCTAAATCCTGACTGACAATTTTACAAAATATTATATTTGTTGTATTTATTATACAATGAAATATTGAATCTAGGTGTTCGGCTGCCTGATTAAGCTCAGTGGGCTTGGTGGGTGATACAATCAGAGTTGATAAATTTGGGAGTTTACTAACAAAATTATCTGCAGTACCTGTTGTAAAAGGCAACAGTCACACAAATAACCAATAACCAACAATGAAAAATACCATTTCTTTACACATTAAACCTTGAAGAAGATGGGCTACTGCAGCTGAAGACCCATCCTAGTGCCACCCCGTCAATGTAAAACAGAAAACTGAGACTACAATTTGCACAGGCTCACCGAATTTGAACTATAGAAAATTGGAAAAAACTTTGCCTGGTCTGATAATTCTCAATTTTGGCTGCACCATTCACCCTAGCTCCCGTGCTAAACAAAACATAAAAGTAAAAAATCTTAAAAGTCTAAAAAATGCTGGAAGTTACAAATATTACATTTGTTAAATGTAAAGTGCGGTACATTAACACATTTTGATTGTGTAAACATTTTACACCTCTGTTAGCTCTTTTTCTATTCTTTTCTAATTCTCTTATCCTCTCTTTAGGTTGTCCAGTAGCTGTTAAACGAGTGTGGAGCAACCAACATATATCTTTAGCAACAGCAACGCTGGTGGCTATGGATTCGGACATTACACAGATAGCATCAGCCTCATCATCCCACCCTCATCACCTGCTTTCATTGTCTCCCATTAGGCTCCCACTTATTACATCATCTATTCCAGGTAAGAACAGCGTTGTTTTATTTATCTGAACTAGGTTAAAAGCCATAATTATTATAAATATGTAATAAATAAATACATATAATATGAAACAGAATGATTTCTGTCCACTTATGATTTATAAAATGGTTGCTACACACTTCAGTGACACTTTGTCACAGTTAAACTTAGGGTGTGTTAGGGGTCAGATACATCTGATTGGCACTTTGCGGTAGGCAGCAGTAAAGAAAGGAAGCATCATGGTGACTGACACCACAGCACCAATTTGGTGCAAAATGCTGACACCATCATTCGCACCATTGTGAACTCTCTCCACCCTGTGAGTATGTTAGGGACAAAAGTACTCTGAAGCCCAATAGCGGTTCTTGGAGGTAAGATTCAGCTGAGGTAATATGAGGCAAGAACAGGTAGTAAGGGTGCGATTACTGTTTCATGGTTTTCCTTTGTAATTATCCCTCTTTAACCTTAGAGCTCACTGAGTTTCCTTTTCTATTTCTCCCTCTTTAACCTTAGAGCTTGCTGAGAGTCCCCAGGTTGAATGCTTCCTGCTCACGCACCTCCTCTTTCTGCTTTTATTGGTGGATTTTCTTTTCTGCATTTCCGGAGTACTATTCCTTTCGATTTTCCCCTTTCTGTGTTCATATTATGATTGTGTGTTTTCAGTGCTTGTGGGGGACTAGAATGTTCCCCTGTTTGTGGGGTAGTAGGGCGCTGTTCGACGCCTTTATTCATATTTGTGGGGGAGCAGGGCGCTGTTTGGCATGTTCTCCTGTTTCTGGGTGGTGGTGCTGTATGTGTTTGATGTATTGTTTGTGTGTCCATTTGTACTTTTTAGTGTACTTTTTAGTGAGTGCATGTGCTGTTTTTCTTGTTTGGACAGACATCGCTCCTTTTAAAATAAGCTTTCTCTTTAGCACTTTTTACAGTTGGTGTGTGAGCAGCCACGCCCCCTTTTCTCATACCCCCTTATTTATTAGTGCTTGCATTGCATTAAGTCCTACACCCCGTCCCATAACAGAATGGTTCGAACATTCTGGACCCAGTAGAGCTAATTTTTTTTTTCTTGGCATCAGTGCGGCTGCTGTTGCCGCTTATTCAGCAGCTGCTATATTGGTGATTTATTTTATTTTAATCTGTTTTCTATTTTTACCGGTTTCCTATTCCTGTACCACATGCGTTACCCCCCCCCACTCTCACCCTTTTACGTGCCACCTATAATGTGGCAACCAGAAGCACCATGCCTTTCGAACACTTACAACATATCTTGGGACTGCAGATAGCGCAGATAAAGCATTTCTTTTTATATACATAAAGACATTGGGGGCACATATATTTTGATATAGTCAAACTGGTCCATGGTGCTTGGTATGCAATAAAAAGTATAAAATACTCAAATGTATGAAAAAACATCTATGTTTGAAATCTTCACAGTGTACTGTGGTTAAGTTTCAGTATAAATTCATATTTAGATTGTAGCAGTACTCACAGTTAACTGAAGATCTTTATTTCCCTGTAGATGATTATTGGATGCTTTTTGCCATTTCTGTTATTCTATAATCTATGCAGATGGTAATTTCTTATTCTTTCTATTGCTTCATTTATTTTTTTTTCTGTTTTAAAGCATTTGAGATAATTTTAGCTGAGTATCCAATTATTTTTTGCACTATTTTATGTTTTCCTCTCTTCAATCAATTTCTTGATCAAAGTTATTTATACTTTGGTACAATGTCTGGAATGACCCATTTTATTCAGTGAGTAAGGGCTAAAACCATCAGCATTAACTAAGGGTCATAACTGACACTTGTTTCTTCACAGAAGGAATGACCTTACAATTTAAACTCCACACTGCTATTATTTTTGAACAGGCCCATTTTATTACAATTTAACCCAATTCGCAGCATGTATGTCATGAATGCTGATTCTTTTGGTTGCTTATTACATGTGTACACCCAGTCATGAATTTTTGTCCTATGTTGTAGCATTGTATTCTGGCAAAAAATCATTGTTGATGTTAGACTTCTATTATTTTGTAAACAACTGTATGTGAGAGGCTTGTGGTGTCTGTATTTTTTAAGTGCATGATTTGGCAGTTTTGTTTGTAATATAGTGAAAGATTTGCTGAGCCATTGCCAAGTGATATCCCTATTTCACGATGTGTTTCATAATGCAGTGTGAACGCTAGTTACATTCTGGGTGTTACCACAAGGGACACTACAGCGAAAACCAGATTTTCTTGTTCCTCCTGTGTGTTTTTCCAGTCAAATGTCAAAGTGGAACAGTTCATAGTGGAATCTCTCGCAGAACTGGTTTATCTATGACACATTGTCACTTATACATTTTGATTTAATAGCAGTTGAATATGCCTGGCAATAAATCACTGATGCACTCAGTTGTGACACTAACCTTTTTAAAATCACTATGTTTTGTCCTCTAGCATCATTTGTCCTCTAGTTTTTTTAACCTTTCCAAAATGTAGGAATGCACATGGTGTTTGTACAGAATGCTTTTGTAGAGCATTGCCTGGCCATTAGGATCTGTGTCTGCATACTTGCATTAAGAATCTTTCTGGTATTAAATTAAAGTATTACCCCAATGTATGCCAATGTGAGTTCTACAAACAATTGAGTCCTGGGCTATATTTCATTTTTCTCCATTTTGGCTTAATTGTCGTTAAATAAATAAGAACATAATGAAATTTAGTGTGTTGTGAGATTGTCCTGCATTTAAAACCTGTCCATTTTTATTGTCCTGGTAGCCATAAATACCTATCACAATCGATGTAAAACAATCAATTATTAATTACTCATTAAGTAAAAGTGAGAAGGGTTACTTTAACTATACTTCTTAAAAAAGGAATCCTATTACTTATTTCTTACCTTTAAAGTTTATTTCTCAAACTCTTACAAACATAAATCAAGTGTACAAAAGTATGATATACAAAAGGACTTTGGGACTATTATTATTTGTCATGTTTTAGTTTTGTTTCTGTTTAATTCATGCGCAGTGACTTGTAGTTTGGAGTTTTGTTTATGTTCACTTATTAGGGCTCTAAGCGTTTCTGTTATTTGTTATAGCCCCACCATAGACACATCCCCCCTAGCTATTCAGCACAGCTGTGTGCCAGAGGTGTTTGATGAATGCACTGATATAAATAGGTGTGTATTCTCCTATATACCATTGTGGGTGATTGAAGTAATGTAAACTAAATTACCTCAGCTCATGTTTAAAGTAAAATAATGTGGTAAAGTAGAATTTTGTCGTTAAATAAACTCAAGGTTTTATGCTTTATGTTCTTGTAAGTTTAGTTTGTCATGCAGTGTTTATGTTTTCTTTTCTCAGTGCAGTCACTGTTAGTTATTGCTTCTGTCTTTTCATTTAACTTCCATATAGGTTGTATTATCTGATGATGAGGATGTTATGGGTCGTCGGAGTTCACAGGGAGAACAGGCAAAGTCCACACAGAAAGAACCCATTTTGCAGAGTTTTTTCTAGATTCCTAGGCAATCACATAGATAAAAACCATGAGAAGCTGGTCCAAACTATCATAAAGGACTACAACAAAAATGGCAAAATGTCTCTCATATTTGATATTGTTTATGCCCAGCTTAACAAATTCAAGGAATGGAAGCTTATTTAAAGGAGTAAGGTAAGTTCTTTCATTAAGATATGCTGACTATTTTTTTTACCAAGGAGAGTATAATGAAAACAAGATGGGACTAAGTTCAAGGGCTTATTTGTTAAAGCAATTTGCTTATTTCTCTGGACCCTGTTAAGTGGTTTTGACTTGCCTTTCTGTATAGCCATGTTATAAGCCGAATATGCCATTTTTCTTGGTTGTGGTCATAAAATGTAAGGTTCTGATGAATTTTTATTTTTTAATATTTAATTGAATATTAAATTCAAATTCAAGGCCAAAGACATGCACGCTAGGTAAATTGGAAATGCTAAATTGTCATTCTAGGTGAATTGGAGAAGCTAAATTGTCCGGTCCTAAGCCCAAAAGGGTGAGGGTTGCGTCAGGAAGGGCATCCGGCGTAAAACATGTGCCAGATCTAAATGCAAGGAACTCGCTGTGGCGACCCCTGGTGACAGGGAAAAAGCCGAAAGATGAAGAAGAATTGAATATTAAATTCAAGGCATCAAATATTAAAAAATAGTGAATAATTGTGAAAAACAATAAAGTTTATTTTTTTGAAAATTAAATATCTTGTCTTTGTAGTATATTCAATTGAATATGGGTTGAAAAGAATTTGCAAATTCTTTATTCTGCTTTTATTTATGTTTTGTGCAATGTTCCAACTTCATTGGAATTGGGTTGTACTTTATTGCCTCTTCTGGCCCGTTTGTGGATATTTTTGTCTTAACAATCAGGAACAGCTTTTGCAGCTTTTTCAGCTCCTGTGGTGTTGTAAGTGTTGAACTGGACTACCAAATAGGTTAGGCTATTTACGTTTTGCAAAATAATTGTTAAAAATATGGTATAGTACATTTAATACATTGGTTTAATGGGAAAAATACTTATTTTTAAGAATGATTTAGTTAGAAATGCTTGCAGTTTGTTACAAGTGATATTGAAAAAGTTGCAGATCGAGCTTGAATGAGAGATTGCCCTAGAACAAATGGATTTGGGCCAATTAGAGGCACAATGGATCTTATCAATAACCTATATATCTTCCTGGAGAAAGCAAAAGAAAGAAAGCAGGCACTATAATTTTGTTTCATTGATTTACAAAGGCATTTGACATGGAGCTGCATGGACAACTGTGGATATAAATGCTTGAGATGTGTTTTCCCACACACCTTCTCCAACTGCTCAGAAATGTCTACAGTCAAAAGTAAGTAGCAATAAGTACAGCCAAACACATCATCATGGTTACACGTCAGAAAAGGAGTCTGACGAAAATATAACCTCTCACCAAGTATGTTTAACATCCTAGGAGTATAAATGATGAGAATAGCACTGCAAAGATTTATGGGAGGATTCGGTATTAGTGAAAGAAGGCATAAAGACACACACAGAAGTGTAGACTGCATTGCTCAGTTGCTAGAGCGTGCTGCTGGATAAATCCAGGATTTCTTTTATGTAATTGAAGTTCTGGACTCCTCAGGACTGCAACACGTGACAATAGTTTAGGATGCTCAGGTAAATAATATCACAAAACACATCTTTGCAGCCAACTGTCGGAAATAATGTTTGTGCACACACAAACACAGAGCGAAAGAGAGGGAACCTGTGTTTCAATCTATGATGCATTATTTGAAAATAGACTCAAGCATTAATACTCATAAATACAATATAACATGGCTGCAATTTAATGACATTTAGATTACTAAGAGCATTGAAGAAGACTGACTCCTCCTTTCAGCCAACCATCACAAATTGATGACTGAGTAAAATCATCCTCCTTGCAAAAAATGAACTAAAGTATAACCCATCCACATTCCCTTTACCGATAGATGCACCCATCAGAGCCATACCAAATGATGCAATAATGCGAGAGGGTACGACTGTCCGTCCAAATATCGTAGGAAATGTGTCAAAAAGGGTTGCCAGAAGGTGTGGTGCTTTACATATATTGTAAGTGGGATCTATTTGCTTATCAATCTTAAAGAGTTTAGCTTTTGACCAGTGTAAGCAGTGCACAATTTTACAGCATCTCTGGAGCAAATTGAAGATGATAAAATCCTACTCAATATTTTACACCATATATCTTCTGAGATTAATGTATCCAGCTCTGCTTCCAATTTGTTTTTAAGGGATTCTAAACCAGGCGTAAATATAAAATGCACGTATACAGAGCGCTTAGTAACAGTTTTGCATTCGAATATTAGGTCTAACAGAGAGGTGGGGGCATATCAAGAAAAGAGTACAGATTTAAAGCCACAAAGCACCTAAGCTAAAACTATCTCTAAAATGAATCCTAGGTACATCGTATTTTTATACAATTTTTTAAACAAAACAAAAGTAGAATAAATATAGAGATCGGCCAACGACATCACACCTCTTGCAGGACACAATGCTGCGGCCTTATCTAAGGTTGATGAGATAAATGAATTATTATTTGCAACTGCTGCTGCCAAAGCAAGGCTCCCGAGTAAGAAACCGCTTCTAAATTTATTCCAAATTTTGAATTAACTTACAACTGTTTTTATGAGGCTAAAGAAGTGGATAATATAATAATATAATAATCTTTTTGTGGCCAGGGATTTTATTTGTTTATAATAAAAGTTGAAAGAATATTGTTCAACTTAGAAAAAATTACTTTTAATAAATATAGATACATTTTGGTAAACTGTTTGTATTTACTGTATTAATCCTTTCAATAAGCATCCCTGTTTTAGAGTGAATAGCAAGGGCAGAGTAGTAGTTATCTAAGAATAAATTTTTTAATTGTGTGTAACCTACACATTGTAAATGGTCAGATACTGCCACTGGCCACCAGGGATGTTGGCAGAAACTTCCTGATTGGCAACCTGCCATGGGCAGTGGCAGAGAAAGGTGGCGTCACAGGACCTGATGCCACAGCGCCAGTCAGGCACAAACGAATTTTACCTGAGTCTTACTTTATTTCAGAAGTAAGACTCAGTGTTGCACTATTATTAAAATGTTAGGGATGAAGGAACACTGATCAGAATAGTTGGGAAGCGATACGGGGTGAACTGAGGCATGTTAACGCTGCCGTAGTCTAGCGGGCTAACACTGCATGTATAGTACTTTTGCTGTTACTGATCCAGTTTTGCACCCAGCCACTGGCTGAGACAATTACAAACCCACCCACGGGTATAGGCTTTTTGATGCTTATTTATTGTTCTGTTCTGTTTCAGTTTTGTTGCCCGCTTAGCAATCTTATAATCCCAATTAAGTTAACCAGCTCTTGCGAAGTGGTCCCATAACACACACCAAGATTTTTTAAGGAGTAGAGGACAAAGGCAAAGGAAAAAGTTTCAGGAATAATCTGCATTAGACCAAAAATAGTCACTTTATAATTTGATGACAACAGTTTATCTCCGAAATAATTCATTCATTCATTCATTTTCTTCTGCTTAATCCACTAGGGGTCATGGGCCAGCCGGTGCACACCAATCTATTGTAGGGCACATTCACACCCTAAGGGCCACATTAGAGACAATTAACTAATTAACCTTGCATGCATGTCTTTGGAATGTGGGAGGAAACTAGAGCACCCAGATAAAAGCTACAGGAACACCGGCAGAACAAGCAAATTCCTCACATAAATTTGCCAGTTTTCCCCACATGGGGAAGTCAGACTTGAACAATCAAGTAGATTTATATAGACAGCGCTGGGAGTAACTCTTAATGCAAGTCAGTAGAAGCTCTCAAAGTTTATTCAGCACTATCTCCTTTTAAAAGCCAGGCCTGCATGAGAACAATTGTCCTTCCCTGCCTGTGGCTCAGTAGCCCTGACCTGATGACCCGCATCTGCCTAGGATCAGGGAGGAGGACGTTTCTCATGCATGCCTCAGCCATTTTTCTAATCCCATATTCAATCATGGGACATTCAATTATAACTAAGAGAAGTAACATCCCTGTCGTAGTTGACTTTCAATATAAACCTAAATAGCACCAGAGAATGTACATATAAGAATATAAAAGATAATCAATGAATACTGATTTTTCACTTACAATTCTGTTTATTACAAAATGATTCCTAGGTGATACCACAGCAAGAGAATGCTAAGAGTGTGTAAAACTCTCATCAGAGCAAATTTTTTAATGATTTAAGTTTACAGAAGCTCTCACAAAGTTTTGGAAATTGGAGCCATCGATGGTGCAAGTATCTCAAAGTGTATAGTCTTTTCATAATGATGGCTGCTGTTTTTTGCATGGGACGATGCCCTTCCATATCTGTCTGTGTCTTTCTCTGGGTGGCTGTGTGTGTGTGCATGGGGTGCTTCTGTGGGCGTGGCCCTTAATTTTGTGCACCTGGATTATTGGCTTGTCTGTATATTGGGTTTGGGGATGAAATCCAGCATGAGCTCATTATTAAATGTGTGTGTTTAAATGTGTGTGCGTGTTAGTCTGTGGACTAAAAGGACTGTCTAACATCTGAACCAGCAGCCACCTGACCCCATTTCCTCACCTGCCACGATCATTAACATATCCCTCACAAACTGTTTTGTGTGCTTTTTATCTGTTGTTTTTGTGTTTTGTGTCAAAATAAACTCTCCCTGCACTTCCGTCCGCATACATTTTTTTCGTTTGTGATGGCAGTGTCATCACGTAACACCAAGTCTCTAGAAGAACTGTGTCCATTACACTAAGTATAACTTGCCAGCTAACTACTGTACAGTACTGTGAAAAAGTCTTGACACCTGCAAAGAATAGTTGTAATGCGGGGGTGTCCAGGCTACCCGATACAGGGAAAATTGCCTGACCCCTAGCGTAAATGTTGGAAAACTATAATAATAATATTAATTTCATAAACCCAAGGTCACTTTATAATCAAAGAAAGAGGAAAAAGCAGCAGCTGTGCAGAAAGTATTTAAAGGCCTTGCAGCATCAGCAGCAGTAAGAATAAAGTCGACCAGCAGCCCGTAAAACGTTCTCCGATATCAGGGCGTAATAAGCTGATAAATAGTCCATTGCTGCAACGAATTAAACCAAACCCAGTGAATGTGGGAAAGCCAAATTTTATGTCCAGAGACAAAACAAACACCAGTGCACTTTCCTGCAAACAGAGTGCTAGTCCACATGCTGTAAACAGCCATATTCACCAAGTATATGTATATATAAAGGGGTTAGACAATGAAACTGAAACACCTGGTTTTAGACCACAATAATTTATTAGTATGGTGTAGGGCCTCCTTTTG
>JAOUQV010330714.1:0-11350 GCA_028565295.1 Aspidoras spilotus
GAGACAAAGTTAGAGAGGGCCGATTGAGATGGTTTGGACATGTGCAGAGGAGGGACAGTGGATATATTGGTAGTAGGGTGTTAGAAATGGAGCTGCCGGGTAGGAGGCAGAGAGGAAGACCAAAGAGGAGATATATGGATGTGGTCAATGTAGACTTGCAGGTACTGGGTGTGAAAGCAGAAGATGCAGGGGACAGAGTGAGTTGGAAAAGACTGACACGCTGTGGCAACCCCTGATAAAGGGAGAGGCCGAAAGAAGAAGAAGAAGAATCATTTTAAATAATTTAAAGATAAATATTACCAGCACATGTTATATGCGTCTAAGGAAAGGATTTCTGAGTTATCAGCAATGTTTTTCTTTCACAAATCACTAAATCATGGACAAAACCAGACCGATTATAAAATTGCAGGAACAAACTTTAGCAATTCCATACCATTTGTTGTTATATTTGATTAAAACAGTCCACAAAAACAAACTAAATAGATTCAGTGTCTGACTTTGGGGCGGCTGATTGTGCTCATGTATGTCTAACATTAAAAATTCTTTAAAAAGCGCTAGACTTGCTGATACCTGCACTAACCCTGTAACTATAAACACTAGTAGGGATTGTTTAGATTACATTTTTACTTTTTGCTTGCTAATAGGAACTGGAATACACATTTAGGGTTAAAATTACAAAGTCATGCATGTCCTTTAAGTAATGTTTGTCCCCTGTTTGGGAAGTTGTTAAAAGTGGTTAAAAAAAAAACAAATGACAACTGGCTTTCATTGCTTTAAAATGTTTTAATTTGTTTTACTCATCACTTTTTTAAACCGCACTAGCATGACAGTTAAACTTGATTGTAGCTCATTTAATGTATCAGCTAGCTATGTTGTAAAAAAATAAATTGCTATTGTTAAAGGAGTCATGATAATAGAAGTGTGTGCTGTGTGTTCTGGTAAGAATATAAGGCTTTTCAGAGGGTATTTTAAAACATAAAGGCACCAACATCTGCATAATTCCTGTTTAGCTACAAAGGTCTTCAATGTATAAACACCATACTTTGTATTTCTTAAATTATTTCATGTAAATCGAAAGAAAGAATGTTTTGAGCTGGTGCGGTTCTTGTCACTATGTCAAGGTTGGTAAAGTTCACAAACATCCTGGTGATCAGTATTACACTGTGGCGCAGAGCTACATTTTGTTGTTGACCTTTTAGAAATCTGTGCATTGAAGTTCCATTCCTGGTAACAGATGTGTTACATATGTACAGACATTGACCTTCCACAGTTACACCATACTTCCTCTCAGGTGACACAGGGGCAGTTACTTTCATATCTTTTTGTAGTCAGAGTTTAACCATTCCCTCGATAAATAACCATTCCAGCATATGCTCCTAAACAGTTGTTTTTTGTTTTAATGAACATACACAGTACTTTAATTACGAATACAGGTAACTTTATGCTAGAAATTTTTCACAATCATATCCAGGATAAAGCATAACTAGTGGCTATAATTTCTAACATACATTATTTCTGTAACTTAGCAGTTAGCTGATTAGTAGGTAACTTTTTAAACATTAGCTTTTTAAATTAAAATTCATAGGTATATATGAGTCAGTTCTTCAGACACACTACCTTGGTTTAATACATCTGCTGAATGTGGAATTTAGTTGCTGTGACCATATATTATTTAATAATTGGACAGTATGATATTTGTGAATACAGAAAACCACATGGGGCATAAATCTTTCATAAAATGTGTAAAAAAAACTGCAACATGGAATATTTTATCAAGGACAACAGTACAAATGTAAGTTAATCTGTTATTATTCAATTAATAACTTGCTAATGTCAGTCTGTCAGCTGATAGAAAGATAAAGGTTTAGTAAACATAACCTCAGCATTAAATATTAAAGAGTGACCATAGATTGCATTAGATTGTAATGTACCTGGACTGTTAGCAGAGCAGGATAAGCAACACCAAATATAAACAGTTTTTTTTTAACTATTTATAGAGATTTAAAAGAATCTTGCCTTATGATACCTTACTTCCTAAAAGTAGGAGGCTCAAAGTTTTGCTTGTAAAGTGCATTTACATCAAGCGCTGTTGTTTGCTGCTCAGCATTTGTGTTATATTATTTTTATATTGAGACATCTCAGATTATTCCTCCATTCATACAAATCCTGCCATGTTGATGCCAAGTGACCCTTAATTTTTTAATATTTAAAAAACACCTCAACGGATCATAAAAATAGTTTTTTTGCGAAAACTTTGATTTTTTTTTCAAAAATCAGTTATTTCAATTAACCATATTTCTTTTGGCTTTTGCACAAATGTAATGGAAAAATGTCTGTTCGTATCTGTACTTATTATACTATACTTTTGTGCATTTAAAAAATATTGTTGTAAATATTTTATTTAACACCATAAAATGATAAAATGCACTGAATTATGAGATTGTAATTTATAACTAGATATGCATTTTCTAACTGAAATACAACAGTGCTTGACATGTATAAGGTGTAAGATAAGTACATTGACTTAACTGAGAAGTAATTTGTCAATATTTTCTGTGTTCAACTCTTTCATCTTACTGATTCCAGGGATTATGAACATAGCAGTTGTACTCCTGTTGTTTCCTAGTTCTGATTTATTTAAGACCGGAGATGGGTTTGTTATGTAGGTACAGTACAACAGTATTTAACCCATATAGACAAAACCAAGCCCTCAGCATCTACAGCAGTTAGTTTGATTTACAGAATCAGCATTTTCAAGTACAATGAGCATTAGACTGTTTTACAGGACATTTCGTACACGTACACTTAGATAGATAAAATTGCAAATCAGTTGTTCCCTCAGTTTATATAAATTACATATTATGCAAATCTTAAATTTATAACGTTATACTGCATTTATTATCGTTTTATTTTTATTTTAATTTACTGCTTTCCTTTTTGGACAGACTAAGATAAGGGTTGATGTGTTGCAAGAGTGCCTATAAAAACTGACAGCAGGGCCATGTAAATATAGACATAGCAATCTGACCTGGTTTAGTCCTAATTTATTATTGTCTCTGATTTCTCAGCCCATAATATACTTGTTCCAACTTGATTGCTTAATTGTTATTTTCTTAATGGTTTAGATCAGGTTAGAAAGAAATAGATAAATCTAATAATGCAAGGTAGCTCACCATTTTGTTTATTTGACTGACGGAGAGTACAGCGAGCACTCTGCTCTTGTTTGAAGGCTATGGATAGGCGGCTGGTTTCTAATTTATTTTTAATGAAGGCCACCATATTCGAGTGCAACCACGAGGTGATTGAATGCAGTGTGTAACTGATATTAAAATCTTAGACCTTTTGATATTATGATCACATGGTGGTCCTGTGTCCTTACTTGTGGTCCCATACTGCAAATCACTTTGGTGGTTTTGTTACAACGTGACCTATGCCGTCGTTGCCATCATGCAGTGGTTGGTTTCACAGATGTACTCTGTAGGATAAACTGACCGAGCATCCCATTTTCTTGTCGACTGTCCCAGGGATTCTTCTCCGTTTACTGATTCTCCTGGCTTTTTCCAGCAGCGTGCTCAACCAACTGAGCTATCCTGGCTACAGTGGCTTTGTAATAGTGTTAAAATTTTCACACTAAGTCAGGACCAAGTAAATAAAAGTACTTGGGGGGCAGAGGACCATCTTTATCATATTCACCACTTAATAAGATCATTTGGGTGCAGTACATGTTGAATGTGTGATTGCATTAAAGAACTTAGTTCCAAGTCTTAGTTCCAAAATGAGGACATTGTAGTAAATTGCTCTAAAGCACTATGAGAGCGAAAGTAAGCGAGGGCCGACTTACATTACCAGTCAACTTTAAACACACTTCTCATTCAATTGTTCTAATTTTTATTTATATTATAGACTAATATTGAACTAAGATTGGAACTATGAAGGATCACTACTAGGTAATTAACATACTGTAAAGAAACTAAACAATGTTTTAAACTTTACATTTTTTTTTTTTGCTTGGATGAAAGTTTTACACACTCTTGCCATTGTCTCCTGGAACGGCTTTCAGTTAACAGGTTTGTTAAAAAGTTAATTTCTAGAATTTCCACCCATCTGGATGTTTTTGAGATCATCATTCGTTTAGCGTTATCAAACTAAAAGAGGCTACTTTGGAAAATTCTAAAATTTAGAACATATTCTGGTTTGTTTTTGAAAACAAGTTCATCTGAAATTTGTTTAAGATCTTTAAAGATGATGACCACTGAGCATGTCACAAAAATGGCCAAAACAGAAATGGAGTTCCTGAACCACATCACGTACACTAGCACATGTGATGAGGCTCCCACATGACAGCATCGAAGGAAGTGTGTTGTGCCGGTCGTGGGAGGACGTGGAAGACTGAGAATCAACTGGACAACATCACGACGTGGATTGGATTAACAGGGACCAGACTGCTACAATCAACACGAGACAGAAGGCATTGGAGAAGACTGGGTAATCCTTGCAGCCAATCATTCCAAAGTGATGACGGCGTATGATGTAGCATTAACTTTGAAGTAGTGATGCGTAATAGTCTTGATGATTTATATATTAATCTATTTGTCATCACTTCCCAAACATGTCTTCACTATTATTATTATTATTATTATTATTCATTCTTTTCCTATACCTGCTTAATCCTAGTTTAGGGTCACAGGGAAGCCGGTGCTCATACGGCAACACTGGGTATGTGAGCAGGAACAACCCTAGACAGGGCACAAATTCATCATAGGGTGCATACACATGCATTGGCACATTAACAGGCAATTAACCTATCATTCATCTATCGCTAATTAACATATCATGCATTTCTTCGAAATATCGGAGGAAACTACAGTACCTGGAGAAAACCCGGGAGAAAATGCTAAAATGGAAATTTCCTGAGTTGCACCACCTGGGGCTTGAACCCAGATTCATCTTGCTGTGAGGCCACAGCACTATCCACTGCACCACAGTGCCATGTATTATTATTATTATTATGATACTTTTATAATTCTTTCTCAGCATTTAACCCATCTGGTGGTGCACTTAAAACACCCAAAGCCGAAACCTCAAACAGATTGTAGTACGCAGACACACAGTCATTTCAGCTCATTTACTAAGCATGCAGAAGTGATCAGATTAGTTTATTGTGCCATCTGTTGCTGATGCTGATAGTTCATATTGCTTGCTGAAGAAAAACGTTTTTGTGTCGTTAATCTAAAGCAAAAGCACACCGTCATCATTGTCATCCATCTAAAGTTACATTTTCTTTCAGCATACTAACAGTAATGCATTTATTTTTGAGACACTAATCCAGTCATAACAAGTCTTGTCCTGTTCTTGTTCTGGTCAGGTGTGTGTGTGCGACACTGAGCACACATACCTGCTTAGCTGCAAATGTGATGCAAAGTATTATGTAACAGCAAACTGATTCAAAGGCACGGCTCTTTGCCTGATCATGAAACCTGTCTGTGTGTGTATGGTTGACAGAGATGAAGAGGGCCTAAGACTGAACCTTGTTGGTGAGCTGCTGATAATAAGGCACTGTGGCAGGGTCCAGTCTGATGAGGCTAAATTGCTGAGATTTTTAGTCTTTCTCAACAATAGTACTAACTAAAATAATAATGGTGTAATAATAATAATAGTAAGTAGTACGACAACAACAAGTCTATTTATGTTTCTAGAAGTAATATGAAATGTGTCAAGTAGAAAACGGATACATTTGACCTGTGTGTCTCCTTGGTGATCCCATTTGATGTAAAAATGATCTAAATGGATTAAAAATTGCCTGTTTTATGACTGTTTAAAACTTCAACTTGGCAACTAGCCAGATCATTGCTACGAAATGCATTTGGAAATGCATTTGGACACTATTATCACTCCCGCAGTGAAGTTAAGGCCCATTGGACAGCAGCAGGTGGCAGCAGGCCGAGGATGGATGTTTTTTCTTGTGGGGTCCTCATCTATCCCTACGCCTTAACCTGTGGCATGTCCAGTCTCATTTGTGATATCTAATGTGCTTTTTTATGTTCCATCGCTTCTTACAGTTCTTCCCTCAGAAATTGTGAGTTTGTATATTCTTTGAATTAAATGTATATTGTTTTCTGTATGTTCTTTTTATCACCTGTCTTACTGTCCTGTCTGTACCCCCTCCCCCATCCAAAATGTTGTATCTGTGGACGGTTTGACTACTTTTCGCTGGTTTAATTAAATTTATTTATGTATTGTTTAACGTCAGCTTCAGAACTAGTGGCCATTTTAATGACAGGAACATACAGGTCACACTCATACAAAACTTTTATCTTATACACAAAGTCACATACAGTAGTCAATGTCTAAATGAAAACTAAATGCTAAATGCAAACTTTAAACAGAAATTTCCCAGTTTGTCTCACCCGTGGATCGAACCTGGGTCCTTCATGCTGTGAGGCCACAGCACTATCTACTGCACCACCGTGCCGAACTAAAAACCATTACTTTTTAATGTGTAACTATGAATTAGTTACAAACTTCTTCTTCTTTCTGCCTCTCCATTTTATCAGGGGTTGCCACAGCGTGTCAACCTTTTCCACCTCACTCTGTCCCCTGCATCTTCTGCTTTCACACTAAATACCTGCATGTCTACATTGACCACATCTATATATCTCCTCTTTGGTCTTCCTCTCTGTCTCCTGCCTGGCAGCTCCATTTACAAGGTACCATTTTGTAATGGTTAGGTTTTTGTGTTGGTTTTACACATGGCTTTATAAACAATCACAGACACGGACCAAGTGAAATAATTCTTTTTATGATGTGGAGAGTAAACACTTTCTCCTTTTGAGTAATCTTTGCAGATCTTCCACAGTGGGTTAAAACTCGCATCATTCATGTTTCTCCACATCTTGGCTAATTTTGATGCAGTATCAGGTTGAATATATGGATCAGTGTTCTGAACCACGTATAGCTTTAACAGAACAAACATTAGTTTCATATTTGCACATTAAACTTAGACTCACTTCCTACAAATTTCCAGTTAAAGCAAATGGTGTGGATGATTCAGCATGAGTTTCAGAAATCAAGACTGATGACTTTGTTAGTAATAAGGAACAGGGGTTTGTAGGAGTTTGATTTGCATGTACATGGATGTCTTTGTAATCCTCAGCCAATGACCAACAATCCTAAGATCTGATTAATTCAGAAATGTAATACAGGATATAATCATAATATTTGTCACTTTTTATCCCTAATGGACAAGAATGATGAGCAAGCCAGCTGATTACATTTTAGATAAAGAGAGATCAGTAACAAAACACACTAGACATGTTCCTGACTGGCTGTGTGTGTGTCATTGTATAAGATGCTTTAATTATATTTTTGTACTGATTTGGGTTTATAATGGACTGAAGCAATTGTTACTGCCCCATGGTTTAAGAATCATTAACAGCATACAAAAGCATGGTCTTTTGAAATGTGACACATTTTTCTTCTGAGCTTTGCTTGTTCACCCACACACTTCACATGCACCAAACCTCAGAGAATATAGATGGGTATTATTTGTAATCAAGTGCTTTAGCAGATCCTGTTGCTTCCTCTGAAGTGAATATATATATATATATATATATGTATGTGTATATACACATATGTATATGTACTGTATATTTATATTGGTGTGGAAAAGGTTTGTTCACCCCTGAGAATTTTCATGATTTACCTTTGAAGAGTGGGTACAGAAAGTATTCACAACCCTTAAACTTTTTCACTCTGTTTCATTGCAGCCATCTGCTAAAATCAAAAAAATCAAAGCCCCATCTAAAAAAAAACAGAAATGTAGACATTGTTGTCTTTATTGTACATTAGTGTGTGAATGTGTTGCTGTTTGGGAACTGGCTTTCCCGTGACCCCAGAACTGGGATTAAGCGGGTATAGAAAATGAATGTAAATTCATTTATCACTGCATCTAACCTCAGCAGTGATGCCACGTTGTGAGAGGCCTGCTTATGCAGCTGGACAATTCTACCACGTAAACAGAAATGTAGACATTTTTGCAAATGTATTAAAAACAAAAACTGAAATCACATTGTAATGAGTATTCAGACATTTTGTTCAGTATTGAGTGTAAGCAGCCTTTTGAGATAGTACAGCCATGAGACTTCTTAGGAATGTTGCAACAAATTTTTCACAGCTGGATTTGGGGATCCTTTGCCATTATTCCTTGCAGATCCTCTCCAGGAACATCAGGTTACTGGAGTTCCATCCAGGATATCTCTGTGCTTGGCTGCATTTATCTTTCCTTCAGTTGCAACCAGTCGTCCTGTCCCTGTAACTGAAAAAACACCCCTATAACATAATGCTGCCACCACCAGGTTTCATTGTTGGGATTATATTGGACAGGGGATGAGCACTGCCTGGCTTTCTCCACACATTCCGCTTACAATAACTTCAGTTCAATCTTTGTCTCATTAGATCAGAGAATTCTTATTTCTTGTAGTCTGTAAATCCTTCATGTTTTTTTTGAAACTATATGTAGGCTTTCATATGTTTTGCACTGAGGAGAGGCTTCCACTGGGCCACTCTGCCATAAAGCCCCGACTGGTGGAGGGCTACAGTGATAGTTGACTTTGAGGAACTTTTGGTTCCATCTTTTTACTGCATCTCTGGAGCTCAGCCACAGTGATCTTTGGGTTCTTCTAGATAGTGTTAGATTGATAGAATAATATAGATGCTTTAAATTTAATTAGATGCTTTGGCAGTAAACAAAAATTAAATGAAAAAATCAATAATAAACTGAAGAGACAAGGTACAGAGTGATGACTCTGCTTAAATAAAATGTTACAGCTAGTGCAGTGTTGTAAGGAAAATTAGCTGGCAAGTTTTACTGAGCACTTTGCAGAAGCAGCACTCTGGAGGACTTGACTGTCGCATTTGTTTAATTTTTACTTGCAGCAGCTGCAGCCTTCTTTTTTTCTGAACTGTGGATACTTACATAACATTTTCATTTTTTACTGGTACACAAACATTTTTTAGTGACATCCTACCTTGACGTATGTGTAATCATTCTCATACAATTTGTACCTTAGAATGTTTAAGGGTTCTCTATCTATGTATCTGTCTCACTCTATCTCACTCTGTCTATCTATCTGTCTATCTCTTATCGCTGTTGTTCTGTCTAACTAGTTTACTGATTTTAAACAAAACAGCTTGAGGTGTGTGAGCTATCTGTCTGTCTGTCTGGCTTTGCTTTTATAAACAAAGCACATTGAATTTGTGTGACCTGGGTCATGGTTGTTTGTTGTGTGTGTGTGCGTATGTGGGCGAGAGAGAGACCTGGGTCATGGTTGTTTGTGTGTGAGACCTGGTTCATTATTGTGTGTGCTATATTAAACAATAAGGTTATTATTAGAGTCCAGGGCACATGTTTTGCAGGTCATTACATGTGATTGTCAGCGTGCACCAAGATTTCAGATTTTCAGTGTGCACCAAGATTTCAATAATTCCTGTTGCTACATTGTAGAAGTGGGTCACAGTGACTGCAAAGATAACACTCTGTTTCTATTCGGATCTGTATATTAGTCCCAAACCTGGTGTAAATGGTGTTATTATGGAAGAAGAGGCAGTGTGTGTGTTTAGAAATCTTATTAGCTCTAAAGTGAGGAAAATAAACTGACTATGTTTTTTTTACAGCACATTGTTCTTACATGCTGACTTTGATCATAGCGACAGATAAGAGTTCAGATTAGAGCTGGTACTCTATGTATGGGATTGTTTCTCTTCCTCCCCCTCTTTTTATTTCTGTTCCCGTAAAACAGATTTGCGGAAATAAGAATGAGCCGTGTGTGTGTGTGTAACTTGTATGTTTAAATACTGAAGTCACACTGATAGATGGATAGTACAATAAAATATTGCTAACTGAACTAAAATTTAAAATGGATATTTTGAATAAAGTGTGGTGTGGTGTGCAATGCACTATATAGTCCAATGTGACGTCCTGAGCAGTTCAACAATGTACTTGTAGAGTCCTAAGTTATTAATAAATGTGGTTTTTATAGAAAGTGATTGCAGGTGATGATTCTAGTGACTAATAAATTCACAGTACTGTCCCAGAAATGGTGAGTGGTTGTACGACGAGATCGCTGTTGGAAGAAATGATCTCCTGTACCGTTTCTTGCTGAAGGAGCCTGTTGCTGAATGTGCTCCACTGCCTAGTCAGTGAGTCATGAAGAGATGAACCCAGGACTGAACTACCCTCTCTGATCAATTTGTTGAGCTTGGTTGTGTCTCCTCTCCTGATGCTGCCTCCGCAGCATACTTCAGCAAAGAACAGGGCACTCACAACTACAGATTGGTAGAAGATCTCCAGCATCTTGCTGCATACGTTAAAGGACCCAAGCTTCCTCAGAAAGTAGAGTCTGTTCATCTCCTTCCAGGAGGACACCCAGGTATTTAGAGGTGTCCACTAGCTCCACATCCTGACCCTTGATGTTGCTGGGCCTGGTTCTTGTCCTCCTTCTCCTGAAGTCCACCACTATTTCCTTTGTCTTGGCCACATAGTGATTCAGGTGATTCTCCTCACACTACATTACAAAGCTGTCCACCGGGTCTCTGTACTATCCATCCTTGTCATCCTTAATGCCTCCAACCACCACAGAGTCGTCAGAGAATTTCTGATGGTGGCAGAGGTCAGAATTATACTGGAAGTCTGTGGTGTACATGGTGAACAGCTCCCTCTGCACCGTTCTCTCTGCTTGTCTTTTTCTTGGAAAGCATGTCTTCTTTTATTGAGTAGTACCCTCAAGTCCTTTGTAATCCAGGGCTTGTTGTTCATAAAACAACGTACCTTTCTGACTGGAACAACTGTCTGTGCAGAGGTTATTTATGTATGTATGTGTATATGCATATACAGTATCTTTGTGTGTGTGTGTGTGTGTATATATGTACACATGTACTCACAATGGCAAGAATAATTATGTGAACCCTTTGGAATTACCATCTAAATCCCAAGTATAGACGAACACATGTGTTTCACCTGATACCACAAAAACAATTATACTATTTTTATATTATATTATTATTGCTGGTGGAAAAACCAAGTAGACGCTTATGCTAATGAACAAGCTAATTTAACAAAAGCCAATTGGAGTCAGGAATTAGAAAACTGGGTTCCAGTTAATGATGCAATATTGGAGCAAGTTGTAGAGCTACTTGGACACTCAAACTTTTTTAGGTTTGCTATTCACAAGAAGAAGAACACAAACTATATGGATGTGGTCAATGTAGACATGCAGGTAGTGGGTGTGAAAGCAGAATCTGCAGGGGACAGAGTGAGGTGGAAAAGATTGACACGCTGTGGCGACCCCTGATA